>BHEV01014023.1:0-16242 GCA_004319985.1 Emydocephalus ijimae
GAGTTGAAGTTCACTGTTCACTGCCTCGTCTCCGCTCCTTGCGCCCATGCGCAGAACTTAACACTGGTGACGAGGATGGGAAACGGAGACGTCAGAGCTGACTGAACACTACAGAGCACCAAACAGAGCACATGGCTGAAGGCACATCGACAACGGAAACCATGTCCGGCGGCGCCATACCACCCGCTCCATTTGACCTGGCACAAGAAGACTGCGACTCGTACATGGACCGGTTCCAGATGTTTCTGGAGACCAACAACTTGAAGGATGCCACTACGGGGAAAAACCGAGCGGTATTCCTGACCCACTGCGGACCTGCCGTTTTTAAGATGGCTAAGGCACTGGCGAAACTGGCTGAGGTGAAATCCATGGACTGGGATGTCCTCGAGCCCCTCCTAGGGGCCCACTATGCACC
Organism: Emydocephalus ijimae; assembly: GCA_004319985.1. NCBI lineage: Eukaryota > Metazoa > Chordata > Lepidosauria > Squamata > Elapidae > Emydocephalus > Emydocephalus ijimae. The sequence continues at coordinate 416 of BHEV01014023.1, forward strand.
TACCGTACCAATGCTTGTCCAAAGACATGAATTTTACCAGAGAGACCAGCAGAAAGGAGAGAGCGTTGCAGATTTCATCGTGGATCTCCGGAACCTGGGAGGCTTCTGTGGGTTCACCGACCTCGAAGAAGCTCTGAGAGACCGAATAATTCTGGGATTAGATGCACCACATGTGCAAAGTAAGCTGATGGCGAAAGGTGACATCAGCCTTGCAGATGCCATCGCTGATGTTACTGCAGCAGAAGCAACCAGGAAGTCGGCTGCCCGAATGCACCGCACCAACACACCGCTCTGCCAACTCGCCAGTGAAACCTCACCTTGCCTAGAGAGACACGCAACGGTAACCCACCACGAGGAACTCGAATCATCATCAGAAAGTGATGATGAGGAGGTAAACCGGCTCCGGTCTGAATATGACCAACGCCACCAGCAGAATCAAAGACTACAGCACCAATGCACAGGTTGTGGGGCAAACCACCCACAATCAGACTGCAAATTCCTTGACGCGCTCTGCAACGTTTGTGGGAAAAGAGGCCACATCGGAAAGGTCTGCAGAAGCAAGCAAGGATCCAGCCCACCTCAGAGGGAAACCAACTACCGCCAAACCACAGGGAATCGTCCTGTGAGGCGGGAACATTTGAACCACCAATGGAACAACCACTCCTACAGAAATAAACCACTGGCCAATTCAACGAAATGAGAAGAGGCACACCAAACCATTACAATTGGTCATGCCTCATCACTAGATGCAAAGAAGATCCGAGTGAAGGTCGCCATCAAAAACCAGCCCTGCATGATGGAAGTCGATTCAGGATCGTCCCTCTCAATGGTTTCCTGGAAGACCCTTAAAGAATTAATCCTTGCCGTCCGGCGGCAAGACCTCAGAACCCAAAGAATCATACTCAAGGATTATCAAGGGAACCGAATTCCAGTTGTTGGATCCAGCCAAACCGTCGACGACCCAGCTCCAACCCTTACGACACTCCAGATTGAAACGCTACATTCACCGCCACTAACAGCTAGAGACATTGCAATCGAAACAAAACGCGATTCTGTCTTAGCGCGAGTTCTTAGCTGGGTCGAATGGGGATGGCCAGTAGAACAAACCCCTGACAACTTCACCCCCTTCAGGAACCGGCAAACAGAACTTTTTTCGCAAAAAGGCTGCATCCTATGGGGGGATAGAGTCGTCGTCCCAGAGCGGTTACAACCAGCAGGTTTTTGCTCTGTTCAGAATGATTAATAAAGAGTTGAAGTTCACTGTTCACTGCCTCATCTCCGTTCCTTGTGCCCAAGCACAGAACTTAACAAATTGTTTGCTAAATTTCTAGTGCACAGCACAGTTCGGTTCTCTGCAAGCGGTTTCCAGCTCCTTTCCGTTTGCGGGTGTGGGTCCCTGCAGAATCTGGTTTTCGGGGGATCTAGGCTACAGATCGGAGACCCCAATGAGATCCCCGTCCCCTTGTTTTGAAGGACCCATGGTCAGCCCTGAGGAGGGACCGAGGTCTCTGCAGGGATCTGGTCAAAGAAATCATGAAGCTGCCTGCGATGCTGCAGTGAGACTCTGCCTGTCTTTTATGTGCATTTGCGATACACATACGCACACACACACACACAACAACACAGGCAGAGCTTCCATGGCAGTTGCCGTTCTAATTTTTTGGACAATTCCCTGCAGACGCCCCTGAGCAAAGATTGCTGCTTGTTGCCGTTCCATAAATCAGTTGCTTGACTCATTGTGGCTTAATGGAGCCTTGTCTATCACTAGCTGGTGTGTGTGTGTGTGTTCTTTAAAGCATCTCTCTCTGATGGCATCAGCGACAGGAAACACTTTTTCCCCCATTGCCTTCAGTTTTTCCAAGGATCAGGGTCATCTCTAATTTTTTTTCTTTCTCCTTTCCTTTCCTCTATTCCTCTTCTCTCCCTCCCATCCATCCTTCCTTCCTTTTCCCTCTATCTTCTATCCATTTATCCTCCCTCCCTCCCTTCCCTCTATTCTATCTTCCTTCCTTCTCCCCTTACTTCTTTCTTCTATCCATTTTGTCCCTCTATTCTTCCTTCCTCTTCCCTCTCTTTCTTCTCTCCATTTTTCCTTCCTTCCTTCTAGTCTTCCTTCCTTCCCCTCTTCCCTCTCTTTTGTCTATCCACTTTTCCTTCCTTCCTTCCTCTCCTTCCTTCCCTTTATTCCTTCCTTCTCCTCTTCCCTCCCTTTTCTTTGTGCGGTAACATTGCTAGCATTTACTTGTCCCTTGTCAGCTTTTTCATCCAATCTTCCAGGCTGTCTCAGAATTAGCGAAGAAGAAGGCCAAGAAATCCCTGCTTTCACCTCTATGAAAAACACAGGAGGCCTTGCAGCGATGTTGCACCTGAATCCCAAGCAACCTTCCCTGTAGGGAAGGTTTTCCTCTCTCCTGGCGAAGAAAGCCTTCCAGCTTTACCTCCAAGCGATTGTTCCAATCCAACCATTTATCCAGAGGCCCCTTTAGACTTTCTTGAACAAATCAGTCGCTTATGGATGCTGAGCAAGCTCCGCGGGCACTAAAGCCCGTTTCCGTGGGGTTCTGACAAGCACAAGGAAGCAGTAGAAGGCCTGAAGGTGCAACGGGAGGCCAGCGGGGCAATTGCTTAGAAGTTATTTCTTTGCCACGGAAGGGGAAGCTGAAACAGAAGAACACAATCGACTCTTCAATCAAGGTGCAGGAGCTCAGAAAAATGTGGTGCAGGCAGTTGCATGGAACAAAGGATCGCAGAATCATCTACAGAGAGGAAAGCATTTACCAAGAAGAGATCATTTTTTGAAGCAGGGGGACACATCTGGAGAACAGGTTATTGGGGTCCATCACAAAATAGATACCATGGTAGGCAGGATTACTTATAAAATAATCCATTCAACTGTTGCTTACCACCTCTTTACCACAAGTTATCCTGGAGTGACAATTACAACTAAGACACACATTTCTAATGTTAAGTGGCATTTGTTAATAGCAGTAGCATTTACTTATATTCTGCTTCATCGTGCTCCCAGCCCCCTCTAAGCAGTTTACTGAGCCAGCCTCTTGTCCCCAACAATCTGGGTCCTCATTTGACCCACCCCGGAAGGAGGGAAGGCTGAGTCAACCTTGAATTGGTCAGGAATGAACTTCTAGCTGTGGGCAACCTGAAGTCCTACATTCTGAGCACTGCACCATCACAGCTCAGAGATGGATGGATGGATGGATAGATGGATGGATGGATGGACAGATGAACGAACAGGCGGACAGAAATAACAATAGCAATAGCACTGAGACTTATATACCACTTCACAGTGCTTTTCAGTCCTGTCCAAAGGTTCTGACCTGTTCTGGAGAACCAGTAGCAGAAATTTTGATTAGTTTGGAGAACGGGCAAATACCACCTCTGACTGGAGGTTTTACAGTATCCTCCCCCTGCCACGCCCCCCCAAGCCACGCCCACAGAATCGGTGGTAAAAAAAATTTGAATCCCACTACTGGTCTTCTCTAAGCAGTTTACAGAGTCAGCCTCTGGCCCTCAACAATCAGGGTCCTCATTTTACCCACCTCGAAAGGGCAAAAAGCTGAGTCAACCTTGACTTGGTCAGGATCGAACTGCTGACAGTGAGCAGTGAGTTAGCCTGCAATGATGCATTCTAGTCACTGTGCCACCACTGCCCTTCCTTCCTTCCTTCCTTCCCACTTATATCCCACTTCACAGTGCTTCCCAGCCCTCTCTTAGCGGTTTACAGAGTCAGCCTCTTGCTACCCAACAGTCTGGCTCCTCATTGGACCCACCTGGGAAGGAGGGAAGGCTGAGTCAACCTGGAGCCTGGTGGGATTCGAACTGCCAAATTGCAGGCAATCAGCAGAAGTAGCTTGCAGTACTGTACTCTGACCATTGTGCCACTGAGGAACCGAGGTTAAGTAAGTTTTGCCACATTTTATGACCTTCCTTGCTGCAGTTGTTAAGTGAATCACTGCAGTTAATAAATTAGTAACACAGTGGTTAAGTCAATCTGGCTTCCCCATTGATTTTGCTTGTCCAAAGATCACAAAAGGAAACCACATGCCAGTTGCCAAGCAGTGACTGTGGGATGCTGCAAGGATCATGTGAAGAACATTTATAAGTCACTCTTTTCAATGCCATTGTAACTTTGAATGGTCAGTAACTGAACATTTGGAAGTCAAGGATGACTTGTGCTAGATTGATGCCAGATAAGAGTCAACAACAGAGGTTGAATTAGACTGTTTGTGACAACGAAGTGATTCTAGGTTGATGACTTGCTTAACTCCACCCCTTAGCTCTGCCTGCTCTTCTCTGACAAGTAGACTCTGTTCCAACCTCAATGCAGGGGTGGGATTCTACCAGTTCAGACCAGTTCTATCGAACTGATTGTTGTGATTCTGCACAGTTTGGAGAACTGGTAAATTGTGCCCCTGGCTGGGCCCGCCCCTCCCCACCCAGTCAGTCCTTATCACGCATGCACAACATCGCACACATGTTCGACATCGCTGACTGCATTCTTCTCCACCCAGTCACTCCTCCAGGTATTTCTTTTTTTCTCTCCCGACGATCAGCTGTTCTGATGATCAGCTGTTCCGAGATTCCCCTCGCTGTCTTACTGCTTCACCCAGGAGGCTTCCCTGAGGCCCAGGAAGGCAACAAAATGGAGGGAGGGCCGCAGCACCATCACCACCTTGCGCTCCAATTTTGGCCTTCCTTGGCCCCAGGGAAGCTTCCTGGGAACAAAAATGCCCCCCCAGAAGGCCCCCAAAATGGAGGGGGTGCTGTCAAAAAAGAAGAAGAGGAAGAAGCCCTGCCTACCCAGTAACATGGCCACGCCTGCCTAGCCACCTAGTCCACAGAACCGGTTGTTAATAAATTTGAATCTCACCCCTGCCTTATGCTACTCCTGAGGTCATTCCAGCTGTTTGAGTCCTTGCACTCCATTACTTAATTCTCCTTCCCTTCACAGCCAGTTCAATCCTGAGATCCCCTGGAATGTCACCAAGCTTGAGTAGAACCTGATCCAGAGATTGTAGAGTTCATCCAACACCTGTTTGGGACTTCTTCTTCTTCTTCTCTCGTGTCACTACACTTTTCCCAGCCACTGTAGAACACAGGCTCTGGCACATGGGGTGTAATCGTGGAGATCATGTGATGTACAGGGTTGTGGTAGCAGGGTGCAGTTTAATAGGTGTTCCATTGTCTGGGGAGCCTCCCCGCAGTCGCATTCTATGGATCCATCATGGTTGTATCCCCATTTCTGCATCAGGGTGTTTGGGACTGAAAAGATGTTCATTTGCATTCCCACAAGGGTGCAAAATGTTAAGTTTGGATCATGGGTACGAAGAATGGAGACGAGCCAGGTGAACGGTGAACTTCAAACTCTTTATTTACATGGTGTGAAAGCTCAAGCTCAATGGCCGCAACAGCCTTCCTTATATAGGCAACTTATTAACCATTTAACCAATGAAAACCTGGGAGCGCAAGCTCCGTTGACCAATGAGAACGGCCCGTTAATGGCCAATCAGATTCTCCTGAATGGACCAATCCGATCTTGCCATTTAACAGCCAATCAGAAGTGCAGGGCCAGAACCCTGCACTTGACTTCAAGCTCAAGATAACTTTATTACACATTTATTCATTCACAACACAAAACAAGAAACTTCTTTGGGTTTGCAAGGAAAGACTGGACTGGCATGAACCCAGATGTCTGATAAACTTGATTCAAATGTATCCTTCATCTCAGGAGAATGGAACTATTTTGGTCAGTGGGAAACAGCGCATTCCTGCTTCTGGTGAAAACCTTGTATGCCAGTTTGGCAATTCTCGATATGTGGACTTCAGCTTCCATGCTAGTTGGGGAATTCTTGGAGTTAAAGGCACCACAACTTCAAGTTGTCACCTAAAGCAAGAGGACTTGTGTACTTTGTTTCGACAGGTGGATCTTATTTTATTATTATTTATTAAATCAATTGATAAAGCCGCCCAACTCACAGATAGGTGACTCTGGTAAACTTACCAAATTTAAACCCCCTGCCATAGGCATGAAAGCCAACTGGATGACTTTGGGCCAATCACCAGGAAATGATTTGTTCCGGCCCCATTTGACCTTGGGCCAATCACCAGGAGATGGTAAGTTCTAGTCCTGCCATAGGCATGAAAGCCAACTAAATAACTTTGGGCCAATCACCAGGAGTCTCTGAGTTGTCATCCCACCTGAGGCATGAAAGCTGGTTGGGTGACTTTGGGCCAATGACCAGGAGATGGTGAGTTCTAGTCCTGCCTTAGGCATGAAAATTGGCTGGGTGATTTTGGGCCAATCCTTCTCTCTCTGCCCAACTCACCTCACAAGGTTGTTGTGGGAAAAATAGGAAGAAGAAGGAGCATTAGATATGTTTGCTACCTTGAATTGCTTATAAAAATAATGGTGGGATATTATTTTAATAAATGAATAAAATAAATCAATAAATGCATACACACATGCATACATCCTATGGCATAGTTGTTTGCTGAGGGCTGCCCAGAGTTGCTTAATAAATAAATAAATAAATACTTGATTAAACCCCTGCGTCTAAGCATCGAAACTAATCAAATAAAATAAAAGCAATGCCATGAATGTTGCAGATAAATTCCTTCTGATAAATGATGTTGAAATATAATATTTTGGGAACAGTATGAGCAATGTGATAATGTCTTCACTCTGACCATAGTGCATGGGTAGACATGTGCGTGTGTGTGTGTGTGTGTGTGTGTGTGTGATTTTGTTTTGCAGCTTATCAGCAGAATTCAGTCTTGGCCAGGGAGACAGAGTGTAATGCAAAATGAACCCATCCTTCCTCTCGCTAATACAATAAAATTCATTTTCTTTTTGTGACGTTCTGTAGAATCAGATCATACTTTATTAAAGCAAATCATCTACCCACGTGCTCAGTTGGAGCAGATGAGAAAAGTCTATATTTTGCTTCATCTTTTCTTCCCTATGATGAAAAATTGTATTATAGTAGGCAGCTCGCTTTTCTTTTCGTGTGAAAAGTTGAGTAATAAAAATTATACTCTTTCATTTGAGGGAAAAAATATGATTTCCTCTGATATTATTGCAGTTGTCAGGCTCTGAAAGTTTGTGAAATATTATGAATTTCTTGCATGTCTGTTTGTATCTATCTATCTATCTATCTATCTATCTATCTATCTATCTATCTATCTATCTATCTATCTAATCTTTCTGTATTCAGATTTAACAGATAATCAGGGTTGGGAGGGACTTTATAGGTCATCTAGTCCAACCCCCCACCCAAGCGGGAGACCCTACACCATTTCTGCCAGATGGCAGCCCACTCTCTTCTTGAAAACCTCCAGGGATGAAGCTCCTTCTGAAGGCAACTTCTGTTCCACTGGTTGATTGTTCTCACTGTCGGAAAGTTTCTCCTTATTTCCAGGTTGAATCTCTCCTGGTTCAGTTTCCATCCATTATTCCTTGTCCGGCTTTCAGGTGCTTTGGAAAACAGCTTGATTCCCTCCTCCTCTCTGGGGCAGCCCCACAAATACTGGAAGATGCTCTCCTGTCTCCCCTGGTCCTTCTCTTCCCTGGACTAGCCAAGCCCAGTTCCTGCAACCATTCGTTGTATGTTTTAGCTTCCAGTCCCCTAATCATCCTGGTTGCTGTTCTCTGTACTTTTTCTAGCGTCTCAACATCTTTTTTATAATGTGGTGAACAAAACTGGATGCAGTACTCTAGGTGTGGTCTTACTAAGGCTTTATAGAGTGGTATTAGTACTTCCCTTGATCTCGATTGTATCCCTCTTTTAATGCAATTTAAGATTGCACTGGCTTTTTTGGCAGCTGCTGCACATGGCTGGCTCCTATTTAGCTGGTTATCCACTAAGACTCCAAGATCCCTCTCCCAGTTCCTACTATTGAGCCTGGTTTTACCCAGTCTATATGTGTCCTTTGGGTTTTTCTTGCCTAAGTGTAGGACTTTACTTTTCTCTACATTGAATTTCATTTGGTTAGATACGGCCCAGTGTTCTAGTCTGTCGAGATCCATCTGGATCTTGAGCCCATCTTCTTGGGTGTTAGCTATTCCTGCCAGCTTAGTATCATCTGCAAATTTGGCAAGTTCCCCTTCTGTTCCCTCATCGAAGTCGTTAATGAAGATATTGAAGAGTCCTGGGCCTGAGAGGAAACCTTGTGGCACCCCACTGCTTACTTCCCTCCATGCAGACTTAGACCCATTAAGGACTACTCGTTGAGTAAGGTTTGCCAGCCAGTTGTGAGTCCTTCTAGTGGTAGTGCCACTTTTTCTAGCTTACCAAGAAGTAGGTTGTGGTCTACTTTGTCGAATGCCTTGCTGAAATCTAAATATATTATGTCCACAGTATTTTGCTGGTCTACTAATTTAGTCACTGTGTTGAGGAATGGAACAAGATTGGTTTGGCATGATCTGTTCTTAACAAACATGTGCTGACTGCTAGTTATTCCTTTACTTGTTTCTAGATGTTGGCAGATCTGTTTTTTTATTATCTTTTCCAGTATCTTCCCAGGTATCGATGTTAGGCTGATTGGTCTGTAGTTTCCTGAGTTTGTTTTTTTCCCTTTTTTGAAGATGGGAACCACATCAGCTCTTTTCCAGTCCTCTGGTAGTTCCCCGGTGCTCCAGGATTTTTGAAAGATATGGTGCAGTGGTTCTGAGATGACCTCTGCCAGCTCCTTTAAAACTCTGGGATGTGATCCATCAGGCCCCGGTGATTCGTGTTCATCAAGATCAGACAGGTGTTCTCTTACTATTTTTTTTTTTACTTATTTTAACTTTTATTTCTGGTCTGTCTTTTACAGTTATGTTTTTGGTGGGTTGAGCTACAGTTTCTTTTTGTGTTAAGACGGATGCAAAGAATGAGTTAAGCAGTTCTGCTTTCTCTGTGTTGCCTGTTACTTCCTTGCCATCTTCTCTCTTTAATGGACTGACTGTTTCCTTGATTTTTTTTCTTGTTATTTATATGTTGGAAGAAACTTTTTAAAATTATCTTTGACTTTTGTTGCAGGTCTTTGTTCATTTTGAGCCTTTGCTATCCTGACTTTGTCTTTGCAGATTCTGGCTATTTGCTGATATTCTACCTTAGTTGTATGTCCTTCTTTCCATTTTTTGTACTTGTCCTTTTTTTCTTTCAATTTGCCAGAGAGATCTTTGTGCAGCCATGCTGGTTTCTTCCTCGGTTTCTTGGTTTCTTCTGTCTGTCTCTGTCTGCCTCTTTGTCTCTGTAGCTATTTCAGGTGAATTTCTATTTTTAAGATTTAAAGCACAAGGAAAAGAAAACTCTGAAAGACAAATGCATTTGAGATCCTAAATTGGGAAAAACATAACCCAGGTAAACATCCTCCGTGCATGCAATTGATACCTAACCTGTCCTTTGAACCTCTCCAATTTGTGTCAAAAGCCAGTGCACCTTTGATCTCCTTTCCTTATCAAAATAAAGCCCCTGAAGGGAGGACAAGAAGCAATGGATGGAAACTAATCAAGGAGAGAACCAGTGTAGAACTGAGGAGAAATGTTGCACTTGCCTGCAGAAGTTGTGAGTGCTCCACAACCTCTTGAAGTTTTTAAGAAGAGATTGGACAATCATTTGTCTGAAATAATAGGGTTTCCTGCTTGAGCAGGGAGTTGGACTAGAAGACCTCTAAGGTCCCTTCCAACTCTGTTATTCGTCTTCTTCGTCATCATGTTCTACTTCATCCTTTTCTTTATTTTTGTCACCATTCTCTTCTACATCCTCCTCTTCTTCATCTTCTTCATCATCCTCTTCCACTTCATCCATCTTCATCATTCTGTTCTACTTTTTCTTCTTCATCATCCTCTTCTTCATCTTCTTCATCATCCAAATTTGCCCTCTTATATTTCATCCTCTTCATTTTCTTCTTCATCCTCTTTTACTCCATCCTCTTCTTCGTCATTGCCTTTCAAGCAAAGCGTGATAAGAATAATTTTTCCTTGCACTATATATCCCCAACTGCCAGGACTCAAGAGATATGCTGCCTCTAAAATGGACATTTCACATCAACATCCTTGACCCTTTCCATTAGCAAATATTGGCTGACCAAAAAGTCTCTCTCTCTCTCTCTCTCTCTCTCTCTCTCTCTCTCTCTCTCTCACTCCCTCCTTCCCCACTCTCTCTCTCTGGGCTGTTCTTATTTAAAGCAAAGCAGTAAAAGAGATAATGGGTCTGATGTGAAATAATTCCAAGTAATAAGGCCATGCATTCAAGGGGAAGGACTTAATCCATGATTATGAGCCCTTAAGCCGCCACTGTCATCCATCACTTAAAATGGTTCAGGTCTGCCTGACTTCCTCTTGCAACAAAAATGCATTTTGATCATTAGCAGAACAGAAAAGCTCAGGAAGAATTGAGATAGAGCAAGCAAAACCCAAATCTCATAGCAGTGTTATTTAACAGGTGGTTGGGTTTTTTTTTTTTTAAATTAAATAAATAAATAAAAATAGAGGAGGGATTTTTGGAGGGATGAAAGCTACAGATGCAGAATCCAAAGGTTGCTGCTGCTATTAATGAAAATGGTGACAATGTCTTTTGGAGCTTAATACAGGCAGTCCTAGACCAGTGGTGGTATTCTACCGGTGCAGCCCGGTTCTGCCAAGCTGGTAGCAGCGATGAGCAGCAGAGCTTGAACTGGTTCTCTCCACCGCTTGTCTGCTGTTGGGCCCACCTGCCTGCCTGGGCTCCCATACTCACCTCTACCCTCTGCTTTTGGGATAACATTGGTTGCCTAACTTAGTTTGGGTAAAAAAAATATATAAACTATGTTAGTGAGTTTAAGTGTAAGTATCACTTTAACTGCAAAACATGGATTTTGGGTGTGGTTGTAAAATCACCATAAGAGGGAGCAAGAGAGCTCACTGTTTGCTGGCTTTTACTGTAGTAGCTGACAATGGTGGATTGATGGTGATAACTGTGTGTTTCCCTGCTGTTGCTGAAATGAAGAAGAAGAAAAGGGGTTTGATTTTCTTCATATCTCTGACTGCAAAAGAGATATAATGCTGGACTGATTATTTGTAAGTGTACTGACCTCTATTTTCGACACTGGACTTTGCAACTGATTAACCCCTGGATGGACTGAACTAGTTTATGACATATGGACTGTTTTGACTATGCTATAACTCTTGCTGGAATAAAAAACTATTTAACTGGCACAGTGTATCTGTCTTACTGAGTGTAAACGACAACAACGTTTATCTCACATCATTTGCCTGTCTGCTCGACTGCCGTTGCACGTTCTGCTAGGGTGTGTATCCCTAACAGGTATTCTACCGGTGCAGCCCAGTTCTGCCAAGCTGGTAGCAGCGATGAGCAGCAGAGACTGAACTGGTTCTCTCCACCGCTTGTTTGCTGTGGGGCCCACCTGCCCGCCTGGGCTCCCAGACTCCCCCTACCCTCTGCTTTGGAAGCACAACCGAGTGATGCGTGGTGGCTCTGAAGTGATCGGGAGAGCGGAGGCTTGCAGGAGTGAGTCTGAACACCTCTGCGCCTGCACAAAATGCACGTTTGACACATGCATGCAAAGTGTGTACACGCTTTGCACAAAGCAGCCCCCCCCCAAGCCACACCCATTGAACCGGTGGTAAAAATCTTTGAATCCCACCACCATCCTAGACATACGATGACAGTCCTGGTCATACAACCACAATTGAGCCCAAAATTTCTGTTGCTCAGCGAGACCGTTGTTAAAGGAGTTTTTCCCCGTTTTATGATCTTTCTTGCCACGATTGCCACGAATCACTGCAGTTGTGAAATTAGTAACACGTTTAATTGAATCTGGCTTCTCCATTGACTTGGCTTGTCAGAAGAGGGCAAAAAAGTGACTGCATTACCTCCGGATACTGCATCCGTCATAAATATGAGTCAGTTGCCAAACCGACCAATTTTGATCATGTGACCACGGAGATGCTGAACAGAACAGAAAAACAGAGGTAGAAGGATCCTCAGAAGTCTTCTAGTCCAACCCCCTACTCAGGCAGAAAGCCCTATACTATTTCAGGCAGATGGTTCTTTCAAAACTTCAAGTTTGGATCATTCACAACTTCTAAAAAACTAGTTGGCTAGGAGAGATGATATCCACTGGAACCCTACATCTCATTTTGAGCAGGAGACTTTGTTAAGACATTTCAATTTAGTAGCTGGAACAGTGGGGTTGTGCCATGAGCCAGAACACACAATGTGGTTGATTAGTACCCAAGTCCTGGCTTCTGCATGAGGCAATCTGCACTGTGATTGGCTGCTGTGCGTGTAGAGGGGGAGTTTCCCTTTTCTCCTGCCTTTTTCTTCCGTGGGCTCTGTGATTTACCTCATGATAGAATGGAATGGAATGGAAGGGAACGGAATGGAACAGAATAGAAGTCTTTATTAGCCAAGTGTGATTGGACACAGAAGGAATTTGTCTTGGTGCAAATGCTTTCAGTGTACATAAAAGAAAAGAGTCAAGAATCATAAGGTACAAGAGTTAATAATAGTCATAGGTCAATAGTCACACTTTCCCCGCCTTTTTCTTCCGTGGGCTCTGTGATTTACCTCATGATGTTAGTGATGCACCTGATTATCTTGTTTGAACAGTCAACAGTGTTGAGGTAATTCCCCGTTAGGAGAATGAGCGCATACAGGGAGACGTATTTGAGAGAAGTGTTTGAATAATACACACACAGAACACAGATACACTATACAATAAATGTAGGTTTTACTTCCAGAAAGGTTTAAGCAAAGTTCAAACAAGTAATCCAAAGTCATTCACAAGTAAACCAGTCAGTTTTCATCCAGGGATAATCCAATAACAAATTCCAGTGTCAAAAACAGTTCGGTATCAGACTTACATCAAAATCAAAAAATATCAGTCAATTAGACAAAATGGAGGAACGGCAATACTTTCCAACAGAAGGAAACAGAGACTGACTCACACTCTCTTCTGAGACTAAGACTAAAACAACCCAGGTTTCTGGCTCCATCTTATGGCCGTTTGAGAAACCACACCTTATTGCTCTTAAAGAGACAGTATTAAAATGTTTATCCTGGTTTATATATTGTCCAACCCAAATCACTCTTAGGTGACTTATATTCCTAACAAACAACAATCTAATCAGGAAACCAGCAAGACCACTCCCGCCAACCCTGACAGGGCAAGCCATTAGTATATACACAGAGAGCAAACCCCACTCCCTTCTAGCACTGATGACGTTTCCTAGTTGGGCAATGAAACATCTGCAAGAAAACAACAGCCACCAGGATGTGACAGATGAGTTTTATCATATGTACTGAGTAATTAACCCCTCGCAGGCCAGATGATGGCGTTCCTGGAGTGCAGCAACCAGCCGTCTGAAGGCCACGGCGGTTCAACAGCTTTCTAGATTCCTGCTTATTTGTGGCAGTTTTTCTGATACAAATATTGTGCATCCCTCTTTGGGTGGTTGTTATTTTCTTCCTTCAATAAACCAACTCAAGAAAAGAGACCTTTCTTCAGATATTCCGCATGCTCCAACAAGCATGTGAATAAGAGGAACTTGGCAATATCCCCAAAAAGCAAGTGAACTTTAAAATGATTTTTACATCTTGAAAACCGCAATCCAGCTCTTCGTGGTCTTCACACCACCCATAAAGCAACAACAATTTTCCTTCCATTTGCAAACTTCACAGTTAAACAAGCTTCTCCAAAGCTGAACCCAAAACTGGAACCCAGAAACACACACACACACAATGTGACAAACATACAAAGACTGCAGTAGTATGACTTTTCCAAGCATAGCTGAAACTGAATGAGTTAGACAAGCGAAGTAACGATTTCTAATTCAGGAAATTAGAATTAGATTTTACACATTTTTAGTACACCATTTTACAATTATTTTTTTTAGCAAAGCTAAATTGATTTGGGGAAAATGCCTTTATTAATAAATATCCTTGTCATCTCTGCAATTCTCTAGGTACAATAATACACTGTGCGTAGCTATATTTGGAAATGTGTTCTGAAGACCATGCAGATCTAACCAACTTTTTGGGCTGTTGATAAGTCAGACTGCACTGTTGAATTGGCCCAACTCAGCAGATCAACAGAAGTTTCCAAATTGATGTAAATAAACCTGCAAAAGGGGGAAAAAATTGCTGTAAAGTCACGTTCAAGTGGAATTTTGAAGTTCTTCATTAAGCAAACCCTTGAGGAACTAAACAGAGTTTTCCATAATAATAACCTATTCCAAAATCAAAACGATGGTGGTAGTATAATTCACAGATTTATTTATTTATGGTGAAGCAAAGTATCAAGGCACCTGCAACAATTTCTCTTCTGATTAATTGTCAAGGGGGTTTCATGGAAACAGAGGCTCTGTAAAACAACAAAATAAGCATGAGGAAGAATATTTGTGGCCCTGGGTTGCACTGTGGGGTCCTTGGTGCTCTCTGGGCTTGCTTGTTTTCTTGGAGACATTTCTTTAGTGCTACTCCAGACTAGCCCTGATGATGTTGCCTAGTTTGGTCATGAAACATCTGCAAGAAAGCCACCCAGCTCAGAGAGCAGGAAGGACCCCTCAACAAAACATACAGTATGAATATTTTATCAAACAGTAGCAAAATGCACTTTTCCCAAAAGTATGTTTAATCCACATGATCTACACAATGATCTCCTTGTGTTATGACTACAATGGAGCCTGAAATTTCTGTTGCTAAGCAAGACCATTATTAAGTGAGTTTTGCCCCTTTTTACAACCTTTCTTGCCACCGTCGTTAAATGAGTCACTGCAGTTGTTAAATTAGTAACACAGTTGTAAAGTGAATGGCTGCCCCCTTGACTTTCCTTGTGAGAAGATCACAAAAGCTGATCACACAACCTCGGGGCACTGCGACTGTCATAAATACAAGTCAGTTGCCAAGCGTCTGAATTTCGATCACATGACCATGGGGGTATCAACTAAAAAATACTCCTTTGGTCTTTTTAGTTGCCAGCAGAAAGGGAGCGGGAGAAAGCAGTGCATTCTTTAAATGCCTCAGATAATCGCCTTGGCAGCCGAAGCTGTTGGTGCTCAAGAGTATTACTGGAGAGCCTGATTGATGACTCTTGGCTATGGATGTGTCTCATTGGAGAATATACATCCAGGCAATGGCTGTATTCTGCATTCTGTATTAAATTGAAAAGAATTCATTCGCTGGCATTTTTGTATCAGAGAATAATACTACATAGAATATTGTGAGGTTGATGGCTGGGAAACATCTCATTCAGTTCAAGGAGCTACCAATGATTAGATAATTATCAAATATCACTCTGCTCTCTCCCTTCAGCAGGCCATTCCCCGAGGACAGGGTATGTATTATCCTTAAATTACAGCATGTGAAAATTTTTCCTCATGAACCTCCTTTCCCAGAGTTTTGGAAATTGGCAAGGACGATGTAGAATCCGAAGGGCACAGCCTTTACACTCTCCTTGGTCTCCTTTTCCATCGAGAGCTGCCTTACAGATCGTGCCAATGAAATTCTGTTAAAACTCAAGAAACCCAGCCAGACTGACTTTCTCTTTGCATCTAAGAAATCATTACCTTGAGAGTCGAGCTGACGTAAACCAGAAAAATCTGGAATGTTGCCCATTCACTCAACCCAACCCATTAAGATATAAAAAGAGAAATATAAAGTATAAATATATATATATATAAATATATAATATAAACATAAATATATAAAATATATATATAAAATATAAATATACAAAATATATAAAAGAAACCCCAACCAAAATCCAAGACAGAGAACAAGAGAATGGCAAAGCCCTCCTCCCATATATAAAAGGCACTACAG
>BHEV01014026.1:0-55409 GCA_004319985.1 Emydocephalus ijimae
TTTCCTTTCCTTTCCTTTCCTTTCCTTCCCTTCCCTTCCCTTCCCTTCCCTTCCCTTTCCTTTCCTTTCCTTTCCTTTCCTGTCCTTCCCTTTTCCTTTCCTCCCCCCTCCCCTTCCCCTTCCCCTTCCTCTTTCCTTTTCTCTTCTCTTCCCTTCTTCCCTTCCCTTTCCCCCTCCAAAGAATGACTATTTTTAATGAACATCAGAAGCTGGGAAGGCATGAACTGTGCAGATAAATTTGATCCAAGTATTTAACTAATCTTATTTTAAAGTCTCTTGTCCAACATGTACAGGATTATCACAAAACAAGCCAGATTTTTCCAAAAACAAATCCAAGCACCTGCTCTTCATCTCTAAACTTTTAATTACTTTAATTTTATTGCTTAATTACATTAATCCAACCAGAGTAAATATTTCTACACATTGAAATCTGTTCCTACAACTGGTTTTTCTTGATCTTGTTTAAGGGAGTTGAAATGTTTGTCCTCGGTGCAGACAAAAAAAAAAAAAAAAGCACCAGCAGTAGAGGAGAAATTCATTCCATTCAAATTCCTAAATAATTTAATCAAATAAACTTCCAAAACTGAAGCACAAATTACAAAGCAATTCCATATCGATTGTGTATTTCTGAGGAAATTTGCAATGCAGTGATCACCTCAGTTGTGCACAACTGTTCTACTCAGATTGTGCATTGTGTATTGTGTATAAATGGCAGTGACTCCAACTCATCCAGATAATCTCCTTCACCTCAAAGAAGCCCGTTCTTTCAGAGTTACTCCAGCATCCAATATGTGGCAGTTGCCAATATTTTCCAATAAATGAAATCTCTGGTCCTTCTTGGCGAACATGTTGAATCAAATATATGCAGGTAGTCCTCAACTTACAACCACAGTTGAGCCTAAAATTTCCATTGCTGAGCGAGACTGTTGTTCAGTGAGTTTGCCCCCATTTTGCAACCTTTCTCATCTCAGTGAAGAAGTGAACCAGTGCAGTTGTTAAGTTAGCAATGCAGTTGTGAAGTGGATCTGGCTTCCCCATTGATTTTGTTTGTCAGAAGATCACAAAAGATGATTGCATGGCCTTGGGACACTGCAACCGTCATAAATATGAGCCAGCTGCCAGGTTTCTGGATTTTGATCCTGCGACTAGGAGGATGCTCCAACGGTCGTAATTGTGAAAAATGGTGATAAGTCAATGCTGTTGTAACTTCAGACGATCACTAAATGAAAAGTTGTAAGTCGAGGACTACCTATACATCACCCATCAATCTAGAATCCATTTCATTGCCATTATTATTACAGTTGCCACTGTGATATTTACTGTTTCTATATGTTTCAGATGGACCCTAGAGCAGTTCTGATGAACCTTTTCATGCTTTCAGTGAACAAGAGGAGGAAGGGAACAGGACTGTGCTCTGCCCCTAGTGCTTGTGCGTCCTGCTGGCCAGGCCCCCATTCCCATGAACTGAGTTCATTTCCTCCAAGGGGGGGGGGTCCTACACAAATAACACCTTATGTCCATAGGGACTTTCATGAAGTCTGGCATTCAGTGTGACCAGGGTTTTAATCTCATGCTAACCTTTGTGTGTTCTACTACACTCCCACAGATATCCATTTTATGTGTTAAGCACATAGGGTGTACTTTGTATGCTTGATCCAGTATGATGCATAGAATTAGGCTAGTATTCAAGTTGTTCTAATATCCATTATTTGATACAATTACTTACTTTGGAATTTTACTTTAATGAAAAAAAACTGTCAGCTGAAAGGAAGAAAAAGAAGTCTGCAAGCTTCAGTGGGGGAAAAAAACAGTTTAATTTTTAATTCCTAATGGATTTGTGTTTGTGTTTGTTGTTATTATCTCTGGATTAAAATATCTCAGAAACATTAAGGTAAGAACACTAGGAGTGGATTAAAAGAACTATTCATGAATCAGTTGAACTTTTCTCTAATTTGTTATTAAATTATCATGTAATTAATCAAGTGTCTGTACTTGCATTATGTTCCTTGCCTCTGGCAAGAGTTCCAGAGGAGAGTCTGGAATAAAAGCAATTGTTGATTCAACAGACTTGTTGTTGACAAGCTGGTGTTCAATTATAATAGTAATGTTGCTGCTTCCAAAGGATTGTTTCCACAGTGATACAATCAGAAGCAACATAATGAGTAGCCTATTAATACTCTGTTGGTGTCTGGTTCTTCTCCTTCTCCTTCTCCTTCCCCAATCCTTATCCTTCATAACTACTATTCCATCACCACCTCCTCCTCCTCCTCCTCCTCCCCCTCCTCTTCCCCCCTCCTCCTCCTCCACAAGGTCATAAAGTATTTCTCAATTTCTCCAAAACTCTATCAGATTGGATTTTTTAAAAAAAAATAAGAAAGGATTTGGACAAGACAGCAATATCATTGTTCTCCAGGTCTACAAGTTCTAACCCTTTTGAGCTGGAATGCTAGAAAAGAATTTATGGACATAATTAAATTAATGTCCCAAAATTCAAAGCAGGTAACAGAGCTGTTGGATGTTGCTGTTATTTAAATACTGTTATGCTGTTATGCAAACACTGTTCCCAAACCCTTATTGCAACACAAAGATCCTTTGATCCTCAGAGAATGAATATGAAAAGCAGAGCTGAGGATTAATTTGAAGGCGATGTGTTAGGTTAAAAAAAAACCTATAAGTTCTAAAGTTTAATGTTCCATTTTCAGATGAGATCTAGATCCTGCAATTTCAAGAGAAATGTGTATTGGATCATTCAACCTATTAGATTATTTCACACAATACAGATCTGAACAAATTATTCTATTGTTACTCCCCACTTTATTATTCCAGAATGGAGGAGCAGGATCAGGATTTTTTAAACAAAACAAAACAAAACAAAAACATAATAAAAGGCTTCCAATTTCTAATACAGGTAGTCCTCAACTTACAATTATTTATTTATTGCCTGAAAAAAGTGACCTATGTCCAGTTTTCACATGCAACCTGCATGCATTTATGATAGTTGCATTGCCCTGGGATGAATGGGATCACCATTTTTAACCTTCCCAGCCGGCTTCCAACAAGCAAAGTTAATGGGGGAAACCAGATTCATTTAAGAACCTCATGATTCGCTTAACGACTGCAGCAATTTGCTTGACAGCTGTGGCCAAAAAAAAGTTGCAAAATGGGGTGCAACTGACTTAACCATTGCTTTGCTTAGTAACAGGAATTTTGAGCTCAATTGTGGTTGTACGTTGAGGATTACCCCTACTTACAAGGTGGATAAGAGGTCTTTAATTTTCTTTTTATCACTCAGTGGCATGGAACTTGCTCTTCACCAGTATTTCCCAGAAATTTATGGAATGCCGAAGCAATCATGTATGCCCTGTGGACATTCGGGGAAGCAACACTGCTGATGCATATCAGGAGAACAATGTCATCCAGAATATATTTCTGTGATTGTAATCAATGTTTGAATCCAAGAGATGTTAAGATTGCTCAGTTTGTTTAGTGAGAACAACATATCAAAAATCCTTAATGGTAGCCAACTTTGCCCATGCACATTTGAAAGAAATATCATCATTGGAGTGTGAGATGATATCAAGAATTCCTCAATGGGGTCTAAGGAACGTACTTTGGGAGGTGGGGGGAAGGAAGTGGAGATTTACTTCTGAGTATGGTTTGTTTGGTGGGCTCGTTCTCACATCCTGGCTGCTGCAGTATAAAACTCTTTGCTGTGTTTGAAGGACATATCACTTAAGTCTCATCCACTGCTAAGCCAGCTGTTGTTCCCATTTAAAAGTGGCACTTTCCTTCTTTTCACAACATGAAACATTTTGTGAAGAATGGATGACACAAGGGATTATGGGGATGTAAGAAATGTTCCAGATGGTTCAGCAAGTGCTGCCAAAACACATCTTCCCCATCCATTGCTGGTCCTTGGCCTTGGCTATTTAATTGTAAGAGAGACTCAACACCTGATCTTTGTTTCTTAATTTTGAAACACTGAAGGAGATCAATAGATTCACCACACAAGAATCTAGTTATGGGTATGTTTTGTGTGAGATTCTGTGTGGGTCTGTGTGGTGTGCAAGATCATAAAGCAGGCCAAAGCTCTCCAAACTTGGCAACTTTAAGACTTGCAGACTTCAACTCCCAGAATAGCTGGGATAATAGCATTGTTGACTGAGTAATTCTGGGAGTTGAACTCCACAAGTCTTAAAGTTGCCAAGTTTGGGGACCCCAAAGTAGGCAAAGTGGATGATAAATACACATTCACAAACACAAAGGGGGACAAAGGTTTGTGAGAGAGAGGCTGCTTCCCGAACTAACATAGATTCATGGGGGAAATTAGTTTCCATTGGTGGAAACTCTAGAACAGGGGTGTTGAACTCAAGGCCCATGGGCCAGATCAGGCCCATGGGGGTGCTCAAATATGGCCAGTAGCTCCAGCCTGGAAATAGAAAAGGACCATCCTGACAGCCAAAATGGGGTATGGGGAGGCCTCACATGGCCCTCTGTACCCATTTTGGCTGGCAGGGTGCTGCAGGAGGCCAAAAATGGGATGTGGAGGGCCTTGTGCTCCCCATGCCCCATTTTGACCAGTAGGAGGTGTCTATCCTTCCCCCCCAGCTGGCCCACAGAGAAGAATTGCAATGCTGATCAAGCCCTCAAAGAAATCCAGTTTGACAACCCTGCTCTAGAAATACAGTAACACTGAGAGCTCTCCAATTGCAATTTCTCTGCTTTATATTTCAAACCAACTCTTCCAAACACACAGACAGACTTCTGGGGTGGGGGTGCTTTGACATAAGTATAAATATCTTCTGATAGGTTGACTTCAAGAAGGCTTCATTTTATGGGATGATAGACCTTCTGACAGTAAATAGAAGGATAAGGGAAACCCACCAGTCACTGCTTTGAAACTGCCTGATATGAAATTGTGCAAAGGCAGCAAAATTGCCCAACCTCTTTGCTAAGGTGCAAAATCCCCCAAATGTGAATGGAAACTATTTGCTGGTGAACTAAATTGCAGATTTATATCTTGTACATTGCCAGTAATCACGCTGCTGCCCAGAGCACCATCTCCCAGTCGCCATCTTCTCAATATAGTGAATGCTTTTTGTAGGAGTTACAATACAAGCATCCTATGTGCCTTTCTTCATTCGTTTAATGGGCTTAGCAAATCACTGACATGGCAGTAGCTAACCAAATTTGCCATTGCTCATTCAGTATTTACCTCTGTGCTTAGCATGCCATTTGAGGTAGCACAGTTAGCAAAGCACACTCACATTCCTGAAGTCCTTAACACTTTGAGTTCTAACTGCTTTTATAGCCACATGCAATTCCTTATAATTAAATACTTTTTGACCCAGGCTTTCCTTTGAAAAAGAAATAGAATTTGTAGATAATCAACTGGCTGGTTTTGCTAAGGCAGGGGAAGCAGAAGACTTAAATTAGTCATGCTGTTAAACTCTTGATGAAAAAAATATTAGTCTTGAAAAGTTGCAGGGAGAAAGAGTAGCAAGAGGCAGATAAAAAGGAAGACAGACCAATGTCTAGCAGCTGTATGCTTTTATTCACTGATGGCTAAAGGGACCTTGGAGGTCTTCTAGTCCAACCCCCTGTCTGTGGAGGTTGAGTATCCATAACTCTGGGAGGCAAGCTGTTCCATTGATCAGTTGCTCTCACTGTCAAGAAGTTTCTCTTTAACTCCAGGATGTTTTTTTTTTTTTTGATGAGTTTCCACCCATTGCTTCTCGTCCTATCCTCAGGAACTTTGAAGAATATGTTGACCTCCACTCTTTGTAGTAGCCCCTCATGAACTGAAGAAAGGTATCATGTCACCCCAATTCCTCTCTTCATCAGAGTAGACATAAATAGTTCCCTCACTTGATTTATCATGCAGATCCCCCTTATCATCTTCATTGTTTTTCTCAGATTCTTTCTAAGTCTCAGTGTTTTCTTTCTGTATCTTGGTGACCAGAATGGGTGCCGTATTTCAAGTGTGGCCTCACTAGTACAGTATAAAGCCGTACTGTTACTTCTCGTGATCTTGTTGGTTCGTACTTAAGTGGTGGTTTACTAGGACACATACATCTCTCACAAGTTACTATTCTTCAACCAGGTATTGATCATTTTATTCCTGTACATTTGATTTTGCATTCCTAAGTGCAGGACTTTTCTTTTCTCACCATTAAATTGCACCTTGTTAGCTAGGGTCCAATGCTCAAGGTCAAGTTCCTTCTGAATCTCCTCTGAAGTGTTAGTAGTCCCCCATAACTTGGAGTCACCTGAAAATTTGATTTCTCCTTCTATTCCCTCATCTAGATCATATATGAATTTTATCTGGAGCAGGGGTCTCCAACCTTGGCAAATTTAAATCTTGTGGACTTCAACTCCCAGAGTTCTTCAACCAGCAACTCTGGAAGTTGAAGTTCACAAGACTTAAAAGTTGCCAAGGTTGGAGACCTCTGATCTAGAACAGGGCTCCCCAACCTTGGCCACTTTAAGACTTGTAGACTTCAACTCCCAGAATTCCTTAGCCAGCAAAGCTGACAGCAAAGCTGATAGAAAAGCTGACTGAGGAATTCTGGGCATTGAAGTCCACAAGTCTTAAAGTGGCCAAGGTTGGAG
Organism: Emydocephalus ijimae; assembly: GCA_004319985.1. NCBI lineage: Eukaryota > Metazoa > Chordata > Lepidosauria > Squamata > Elapidae > Emydocephalus > Emydocephalus ijimae. Next base: position 6,613 of record BHEV01014026.1, read on the forward strand.
ACCCCTGATCTAGAGCACTAGCTCTAAAAGAGAACCTTGAAGCGTCCTATTGCATGCTCCTTTCCATGTAATGTAGTTCCATGTACTAGATCGTCATGTGAGTGTAAGACACTGTGACCATAATAAATGCAAACTAGTTGTCATGTTCCTGTATCACAATTATGTGACAACAGAGACACTGCAACAGCCACAATTTCATGATCAGTCATGAATCTCATTTTTTACACTGTTATAACTTTGAACAGTCGCTGAATGTCCTGGCTGTTAAGCAATGACTACCTGCATTTCAAATGCACCTGACACTTAAAAGGTCATTTCCAAGATCCTTTCTTGTGCTATTAATATTTGCATGTACACACCAGATAATTAAGACCTCATGATATAGAGATTTTTCTATGTGAATATAGAGGAGATGGAGTTAGGCACAATTGAACTTTTGTTATTATTTTATACCTAGTTTGAGAAGTGGGTATGTTGAAAGGAACGCATTGAAAATCCATGCATACAATTCAAACATCTCTTCTAGTTAAATAAACACATAACCTGGTGAGAGTTAGGATGCCCAATAACAAGGAATTAAATGCCTGGGGTTACTCAGTGTCAAGAGGCTTATAAATGTAATATAATATTATGATTGCTTGCACAGTCATCCGGATGTTTAGACTGGATTTGGCATTGCATGCACAAATATAATGAACAATTTCTCACTGATAGACCTACTAAAAAGCTGTTTTTTGAAGCAGATGTTTAGCTAGTTGGTAAACAGGTGCTCTCGGCCATTTTAAAATAAATTAATTTAAATTACTAGTTGCTAAAACGCTTAACTAGGAAAATAGGAGAAAATATGATTAAAGCAGCAAATCAACTGAGGTCTGGAGACTTTCATCGATGCACAGGAGGTATGCCTTTTGCCTTTTTATTCTGACTAAAGTTTATTATGAATTTACCTGATTTATTTGGAATCAATTGGGGGGAAAATTCATACAGAACAAAAGTTATTTTAGAAAGTCAGCATCTTGGGTATTACCGGTACTTAGAAAAAAATTAGTAATGGATAGAGTTTCAATAAAAAATTATGGTGTGGGCTTCCAGTTTGAGCCACATCTCTCCTTCTCAGCTGGCCATTACTCCCTTTCCCAAAGGCGGTTGTAGTGGTGGTCAGAAGTGGGCACCTCAAAGAAGAACTCGACTGGAAAAGAATGTGCAGGGGAAGATCAACAACTAAGATACCCTGGAATTTAAGCTAAAAAAAAATAACATCATTCCCAAAGAAGTGTCTGAAGCAGTGAAGGAAAGTGAAAAGGGAAAGGTTTGGTTTTTTTCTTCTTCTCTCCCTTTCCCTATACTGACAACTAAGAGACTTAAATAAGAAATTGGAAAAATCCGCTTTGACATAAACAGGCAATTAAGCTGAAAATAAAACAAAATGTCAAAGAGATAATAAAGGTTTCTGGACACTAAATTTTTTTTATAAACAGGAAAGGAGAGAAAAAGAATAAAAGGGCAGGATCTGGAAAAAAGGGAGGAGACTGCCTGGAATTAAAAGGAATCTACAGTAAAACTTCAACAAGACTTCTAAAAGATACATTTTAACTGAAACTTTGTAACTAAACAGTAGAACCCCAGGAAAAGAAAGTGAAAAAAAGAGCAAAAAGAAACAGCTTGCATGTATTTGGATTACTTGGTGATCTTTGGATTCTTGGTTATTGCATTTGAATGACTAAAATTAATCGAGTGGTTGTTTAAAAATTTATACAATGGCATTACTTCTGGATGAATTGAAAATGGAACTTAAAAAGTACAAAGAAGATGCACAAGAAGGGAGGGGTTCTTTTGGCTTCATTTTTCAATTCTTAGAAATGGAGATTTGGAACTATGAGAAACAACAAGAAACGTCTGCAAAACAAGAAGACTGGGACAAAGAAGAAGCCATCTTTAATGAACAAGTTATTCTATGTGGGGAAGAAAAAGGAAAGGGGGGAAAAGAGAATGGAGAATTTAAGACAAAAATCCAACCAAAGAAAAGAAAAATAATTCGAAAAATAAGTATAATACAGGAAAGCAACAGAAGAGGGGAATACAGAAGAGAGAAATAGAGGTAGAGAAACAAGGGGGTAAAAAGGGGAGAGAGAAGAAGAGAGGGAAGAAGGAAAGGAAAAGAAGTTACAAAGGACCGAAACAAAATATAGAGAAACAGGGCCTATTTAGAGATAATGGGTGAAAATTTAACTGAAAAAGGGATTCTGTAAAGGTACATAAGATTGTATTGTTATATTAGTAATAAAAATAACTTTAGAAAATTGGAAACAATGCATGATTAAAATGAGGGATAAAATAGTTAGTGTAATTTAGTGAAATGTTTGTTAATAAAATAAGGGAAATAAAATAAATGAGAAAATTGAATTAGGAAGGGATGGGAACATTTTAATTAGTTAATGTTTTATAAAATATAAGTGAAGGGGGGGGAATTAATTATGGAAAGCTTATAACTGTTCCCATAGAAGTATGATATTTAATTAAAAAGTAATGTTAAAGAAGTTAAGATTTTAATGAATATTAACATTAATGATAAAATTGAATTGGAATGGAATGTGTTGTTTTAATTACATATATTTATATTTTTTTTCTTTTTTTAAGATATAGTGTGTATTTTAAGAATGTACCAAGCAGAATCCGAATGGAAGTTATGTATTATATTGAATGTTATAGCTTTAAGGTATATATTGAAGCCTAAATAAGAGTTAAATGGATAAACTTAAGAGATATAAAGGTGTCATACTCCAATCAGCAACTACAGGAGAAACTTTGTTCAATGAGAAAAGATAATAGACAATTGAAACAGGACAGACAAAAAGTATAAATATAATGATTTGAATTGAGACGATAATTAAAATAAAATTGAGAAAATTAAAAGAGGGGAGAAGCTATGTAGAAAATGTAAAACAGTAATAAGATATGGAATAGAACATAAAAATGAGCATGAAATTGAATTTGTGTCTGTATGAAGAAATGTAACCCGGGATTACGCTACTTTCAAAAAATATGTTTATTTGTAATTTTTTTGTGAAAACTCAAATAAAATTTACAAAAACTTATGGTATGGGGAGATGGGTAGCATAAAGATAGATAGATAGATGGATGGATAGATAGATAGATAGATAGATAGATAGATAGATAGATAGATAGATAGATAGATAGATAGGATGAATAAATGGACAGAGATAGATAGATAGATATGATGGATGGATGGAGAGAGAGAGAGATGATGGGTGGGTAGGTGGATGGGTGGGTAGGTAGGTAGATAGATATGATGGATGGATGGATGGATGGATGGATAGATAGATATGATTTTCCAAGCATGTCATGGCTTCTGAGATCTGGCCATGCACATATCAAACAGAATTCTTTTTAAGTTTGTGTAATCTGTCGCCTGGAGTCTTAGGGGATAAAATTAGTCTGTGCATCATGTCTTAATCCTTACAATTTGGGGAGTCCAGTTTGTAAAGGGCTATGGTAGTATCAGGTCCAATTCTTTTGGATGCCTTTCTATTCTCAGTTTGAGGATGTGATCAAAGGTGCTTGGTACAGTTCGTTCACTCAGTTGTTTTCCTTGGCTTCCCTTGGTTATTACATCTAAGGCAAGATGGGCAACTATAGCAAAACTTTACAACCTATGGATTTCAACTCCCAGAATTTCTGAGCCAGCACAGTTGCCATAGATGCATACTCCTGATCTAAGGGAATGGGCTGTGCTCTGCTGGGCAAGAAATGTATACATTTCTCCTAAAAAGAGGCCATTGTGATGCCACTCTTGGGGAAAAAAGCACAGGATTCAGGAGATCTCAATAACCTTTCTCTTATGACTCAGGTGCCCTTCTTAAGTAGATTAAAAAGGTAAGGGTTTTGCTGTCCAGTTGTGTCTGACTCTAGAGCATCTGACTCTAGGTGCTTATCTCCATTTCTCAGCCAAGGGAGCCAACATTGTCCAAAGACATTTTCCCTGCTCATGTGGCTACCATAGCTATTTGCCAAAGTCAACAGAACATTATTATCTCTTCACTGAAGTGATACCTATCTATCTACTCACTTTTGCATGCTTTAGAACTACTAGATAGGTAGGAGCTGGGCCAGGAACAAGAGCTCACCCCATTGTGAAGTGCTTGGGTCTCGATCCCAGGCTGTGATCTTTCCAGCTGTCTTTAACGGTTCATTGTCATTGTGCTTCCATTTCTTAAGTAAAGTTTTTGAAAAGTATGGTGAATCTGATGAGATACATTCATGATTGAAACTAGGTTTCCAGATCTCTTTTAATTAGAATTTAACTTGGTTTTGATACTGAAACTGTTTTGGTGACGCTATAGGATGGATTTTGCTTGGAAGGAAGGAATTTTATGATCTTGTTAATTTTGCTTGAGTTTCTCAGCAGTCTTTGGTGTCATCCTTCAATAACAAATGAAAATTTTGAATAAAGGATTTGTTGACACAGCTTTGTAGTATAATCCCACTCAGATCTAGATAGCCTTTTCTAGAGGCGCTTAGGGAATTTTTGCTCTATTCTGTGCTGTTTATATTGTGGAATTCTTCCAGGCTCACTTCTGCTCTGTGCTGTTTAAGAGTTATATGAAGTTACTGAGCGAAATCATTCAGAGATTTAGAATGACATCATCAGTATGCTGATGACATTAAACTTTGTTTCTCCTTTTCATCAGATTCTGATAAAAAAGTTATGAATGCTGAATAAGTGCATGGCCACAAGTAATGAACAAGTAATGAACTAGATATGGGTCAAGAAACTGAAATTCAATCTGGACAAGGTAGAAATGCTGTTAGTGGGTGGTTTATTTGTTCAGGTGAGTGATGTTCAGCCAGTTTGGAAGACATGGTATTCCTCCAAAAGGGCCAAAGCTTGTAGGTTGAGGATGCTTGGAGACCCATTTTTATAATTAGAGACTTGTGTTCTGTGGCATGAAGTATCTTTTACCAGGTATGGTCTTATTTTTACCAGGTATGGCCTTATTTAAATGAAAATAGCTTTTCTACAAATTTTTTTTTTCTGGGAACATCTTATGAGGCTGCTTTGGAAGATGATCTGGAAGCTTTAGTTAGTATAAAATACTTGAAGCAAGAGTATTGGCTGAGATAATGAAAACATTACACCAATTTGATCCAATTTTCACAAGCTCTTGTTTATTTCCTCTTTCAATTCAAAGTGTTGATATTAAGTTATAAAGCCCTTCAGGGCTCAGGATTATAATATCTGAAGAAGCCTCTTCCTGGATATTCCTAGCTATAACTCAAGATCATTTTCAGGGAAACAGTGGTTGACCACCCATGTGGAGATAAGATGACTATATACCCCCTCATCTCTGGAAGGCCTTGTCAGCTACACCTGGCATTGTTTCTTTTTGGTGCCAAGCAAGGATTTCCTTCTCCCCCCAGGCATTTTAATCATTTTAATACATAGGTTGATTTTTAGAGTCCTCCTCTTCAGGTATATATATTTTTCAATCTGCTGCTTTTATTGTAGTGTTTCATAGTGCTATATTTCAATGGTGTTCTACTTTATGTTAGAAAGTACCAGTACATGAAGTCTGCTTCTGAAGGAGAGTGTTAAAATATTAAAATGCTTATCGTTATAATAGCTTCTGGAACCAGCCACAAATCCTGTCACATTTTGGAGGAACTGTGGCTTCTTAATGTTTTTTAAGAATAGCTCTCTCATTGAAAAGATTATTATTAACTAAAAAGCCCAGAAGAATGAGTCAGCTTGATCATATCAGAATGATCTAGAAATATTTTCTGTTGGTGAATCAGTCAAAACTGAAAAAATAACTTCTTTACCAAAATAGTCTCCTCAATTTCCAGAGGATAATTCAGTAATGCTTATTTCTCCCATCCCCCGCCCCGGGTTTAAAAGTGGAAATGGGATTCTCACTTTAAGGAATGGCATATTCCTACCTTTTAAAAAACCAAACCCTGAAAAAAAACCTGAACAGGTTTTTTCGGGGTTGAGTTTGTGTGTATGGGTATGTGCATGGGTATGTTGAATACATATTCCCTAGCACCATATTTCGAGAACTTAACCATTATGTCCTGCCTTAGACATGAAAGCAACTGGTTGACCTTGAACTAGTCACTCATTGCTCAACCCACCTCACAGGCTTGTTGTTTTTGTGAGAAAAATAGGAGGAGGAAGGTATGTTGGATATGTTGACTGCCTTGTGTTATTTGTAAAAATAATAAAGGCATGATACAAACAAATACATACATATTATACAGGATCCTCCATACAACTATTCCCCTCAGTATATGCATGGAAAATAGGTCAGAAAAATAGTATGAATTAATGATATTGAAAATTTCTGAAAAATTCAAGGGGGACACATGCCCTTTTCCAGTTCCAAGGGAGACCAAGGGATTTTCAGTTCTGTACTAAGTTAGCCTGAATCCAGAATGGAATGTATTATGGCAATCTGTTTTCTCTATAGCAAGGTCTTCAAACTTGCCAAGTTTAAGACTTGTGGACTTCAACTCCCAGAATTCCTGAGCTAACATGACTGGGGGAGGAATTCTGGGATTTGAAGTTCACAAGTCTTAAAACTATCAAGTTTGAAGACCCCTACTCTATAGTCCCCCTGCCTCTGCAAAGATATGGTGCCTCACCGAATCTCTAATGAATGAAAAGGTGACCTCTACCTTTAACATGTTCTCCAACCTAATAGCAAAAAGCCGATGAAATGTATGCATAGGATATATGTAGAACCAGTGATTAACTTAGAGAGGTCCACAAAATGTTTCCATTCCAGAGACAGCCACATCTTCCTGCATATTTAAATCCACCTGGACTAAAAGCTGAAGAACTTCCATGCAGCAGGTGCCTCCAGCAAGCCCACACAAGAAACAAGATGGTCAGTAGAACAACAGCATTTACATTTCCCTCTGTTGCTAACTCTTAACAGCAGATGACTACTTTCTGGATATTGCACTAAGAGGATTGTTAATAATGTTGCTGTTGTTTCAAAGCAGAAAATACAGTGACTCTGGGTCCCTGACACGGCTGAAAAGCCCAGTGGAGAATTCTGTTGTCAGGACTGCAACCTATGATATGCTGATCTCCACTTCACACAACCAGGATCATGCCAAGATTATGTTGTGCTAGTGATTCAGCTTTTAATTTAAAAAAAAGAAATCAGAAAAAAAGTATCCAGCTTCCTCATTCTGAATCAGATCTGAGATTATAGGTAAATAATAAATATCCACTTTGTCATTAACAATAGTAATTTATTTTGCAGGATCTGTCCAAATCTTGTCTGTTGGAGAAAGGTTCAGAGAACAAAGTTTTCTATAATGCAGTGATAGTACCTTATGAAATTCAGGCCACCTTTTCTAGTTTTACAAATTGATTGATTCAAGTGTCACCTGTTTAATTCTTTGGACTACATCCATAAGATTACTGGGGGAGAAAAGTTGTTTAATTTCTTGAACAGAAAGAGGGGATGCTAATCAGCTGATGCAAATAAAGTAACCAAATGCCCAGCTTTCCTGAAGAAGACACTGTTCATACGGGGAAGAAATGGGTGTGGGGACAGTCTTCCTGGACAAATCTTTCAGCAGTCTTCCAGTTATTCCACTGCACAAGTCTTCTTTCCAGTGCTTCCATTCTTGCTGAGGACAACCAGACACTCCTGGGTTGAGTCAACTTCTATACCATTGACTTCTCATCAAACTGAACCATTATTTTTATGAAGTAAAAAAGGAGTGCTGTTTTCATATTCCAGTACCTGTGTCTTAACTCGGTGCTGCCTCTACCATAATAATTAGGTTTCTGCTGTCAGCAGTCTTTTACATCAATAAACAAAGGAGGGCAGAAAACTGGATTGACTCAGAGGCTGGTTTTTAATTCAGGAGCACTTTCCTGCCATATTATCAACTAGATGGCAAAATAAATATTTTTGGTAAGGAAAGCATATCCCTATATCCATCTCATTTGCCAGAGAAGCAGAAATAAAGGATCCACTTATGTTTCTCCTCAAACAAAAGCATCCAAGAAGCAATTAAACACACTTTGTCATACAGTTGACTCAGCAAAATGATAGCATCTTCTATCACTATGCATTACCATGGCTGGCTCCACTTTGCTGAAAGCTAAGACGAGACCTGAGGAATTTCCCTTCAGTGAAGATAGATTACTCAAGCAGCATAATGCATATTTTCACTACAGTAGGGAACACACCTCTGTGGCATCTGTATCGAAAGTGTAAAACACTGAAAGTATGGAGGGCAACTTTAGCTTTCCAAGACTGTCTGTATGGGCAAACTGTCCAGATTATGTTTCAAACCTGGAAATGGTCTCAACCAAATATTCCATCAGAAATGTACCTTCTGAAATCCAACAGGGACAACTGATTAATTTGCATTATGGGGCAAAAGAAAAATCCTCACTTTTTTCCTCAGGAGGGCAGGATAAATATTCAGGGTCTTGGGTGATGCTTTCGTTTTCTTTTAAAATGGAGCCCTGTTTCATATTTCCTCTGATTGCTGTCAAGAGTCTGATGAAGTTTGACAAATATTTTTTTCAAATGCCTTTTGTGGTCTTGGCAACCACGGATTCAGAGTGGATACAGTGAATATTGGAACTGTGAAAATTGGACTATGTGATTTCAGATTTTATTTTATACAAACAAGAAACAATGTTGGAAACTAACCAAGGAGAGAAGCCACCTAGAACTAAGGAGAAATTTCCTAATGGCGAGAATAATTAACCAACGAAAGAACTTGCCTTCAGAAGTTGTGGGAATACCAACTCTGAAGGCTTTCAAAGAGAGACTGGATATCCATTCATTTGTTGGACTAGAAGACCTCCGAGATCCCTTCCAATTCTATTATTCTTTGTTCAATGTTCAACTCCCAGACTACTAAAGCAGAAACTTTTTTACTTCCTTAGCCATGACCTTTGGGTGAACAGGTGAAGAGGTTGCTTTTTGGATTAATAAGTAAGCAATGCCCAAGTGTTCAAAATCAGAATCTCTCTCAACATTGAATGTACAACTATCTTCTTTCCATGTTGCTTCCCCCACCCCTCACCTTCTGGGAATATCTCTGCCTTGTGAGCTGATCCAACAATTTTTCTATCCATCAAGAGGAAGTTTTCCTTGCAGATTTCAATTTCCTTTGCCTTACAGCTTTGGAGATTTGATTCCCAAACCCTTTTGAGAGCAAGCAGAAAGGATTATATTTCACAAGGGTTCCCCATGTGGCTGAAAAGAAATATTTTGAAGAATTCACCTGGAAACAACAATTTAATCCCATCCCATATCAGATCCATCTTATGTTGGCTTTGTTGCACCTGAAACAACAAGATTTGTTGTCTTTTCTATAAAGTAATATCTTGTGGTATTTTCATGTTTCCGTTGTCAGGAATTATTACTCTCTTTTTTAAAATTGCTGATAAGGCATTTCATGAAGGCCTTGTGCATTTCTATAATCCAGCATTCCTCACATTTCAAACCTGGAACCTCTTGTTCTCATCATTTTAAGACTGAAATTCTTTGATTCCCATTGCTACACCTTCACGGAATGTAGGGGTTTTGATAGCCATATATTTGTTTGCTGAGTTGGAGAACTTTGCGATTTATAAGGGATTTTCTCAATCTCTATTTTCATTGAACAAAGTAGTTTCCTACACAGATATTTCTTCATTTTCAAAACCAGTTGCAATTTCTACTTGAATCAAAACATTTGACTGCCCACAAAGATTGCCCATCTTTTCTCCAACAACATTGAAAACATTATTTTATCTCTTGGATGACCTCCAACTTCTTATTTTTTTAACTTCTGTTCTCTGTTCACTGTAACCAGCTTTTATGACTTTGCTTCTAGGGTACATCTAAAGAGTTTTCTCCCTGATCATTTTGCTGTGATCTAACCAGATATCTGTGCCTCCTTCTGATCAGTCCATATTTTACAAGTGTGAAAGAAGCATCAACAGCTTTCTTCCAGGTACTCCCTTGCAGAAGCTGTGCCAAGTTGCCACATGGGTTCAGCCTTTCACCATTGTCCAGTTCTACATACTGGACTTTCCACTTCAACATAGATGCAACTTTTGAAAGAGGCATCCTCTTTTCTGTCATTTTTTGATGCCCAGACAAAACTCCAGGTAAGAATTGTGTTACTCACTAACAGCCCATTACGCTCAGTTTTATCCATGTATCAAAGAGATTATGATAAAGAACTGGTTATCTACCTAACTGCAGTTTTTTGATTGGTCATATATGAATTCACCTGTTCAGCTCATTCTACCGATTTTGGCATCAGATGAACCACCTGGATCTCCTTTGGCATTAAAAGAGTTTGGCAGAGACATAGTATGTGTGAGGTGGGATTCCCTCTGAAGGTACTGCTCCAGAATCTGGGTGGATGCCTAATCAATGAGTGTAAGAAACCAGTTCATGGGTGCATATCCATAACCAATTCCTGAAGCCCAGGCATCTTTGTCAGTGTACTCTTCCACACAGCTTTCAAGTCATGTATCTTTATTCCGTTTCCATCATTTTTCATGGCAGTGGAACTGTATCCACATTGTATCCAGTTCATTTGCATACAATGCAATTTAATTCTGAGTCAATGAAGATCAGATTGCTTAGGGAGTTCTGGCATGTAGTTGCAATACATTACAGATTGTTACTTTTAGTATATGTAATACCTATGGTGTTTGATCTTTCAATCAAATGTAATGAAAATTTTGCAGTCTCAAGATCAATAATTGGTTAATCATTTGATTTCTCTTTGAACACTTACGGTTGGAAGAAGCTTAATTATAGTCAGTGGCACCCGAACAAAATGTATTGATTGCAAAGGATAATTTAAAGGTTAACTTAATGAATAAACACTAATCAGTTTTAAAACTCAGTTTATTACCATTCAGAAGGAAAACTTCTTAAATCATAACCGTTCGTTACCTTATTGACATGTATTCTGAAGGGAAAGCCCCTCTATTTGTATCTCCGTGGCTTTCGTCCAGAGTATGCTTTGGATCTGGACTGATCTTGCATCACTTGCCAAAAATCATTTCCCTGACTACTGTACAGATAGTCCTTGACTTACAATCATTTGTTTAGCAACCATTCAAAGTTACAACAATATTGAAAAAAGAGACTAATAACAGGTCCTTTCACTTAAAATCATCACAGGATCCTCACAGTCATATAATCAAAATCGGGCAATTGGCACGTATTTGCAATGCTTGCAGTGTCCCAGAGTAATATGGTTATCATTAGTTACTTTCCTAGCCAGCTTCTGATAAGCAAAGTCAATACGACTGCCGTTATTCTTCACTTAAATACCATGATTTGTTTAACATGCATGGAAAAATAGGATGTAAATGTAGGCACGTCACTTAGCCATGGAAATTCTGGTCCCAACTGTGTTCACAGATGATCAAGGACCACCTGTATGTCCTTAATGGCTGTATAGGGCCTCTTCAGGTATAAAGTGAGAATATGTTATCATTTTTATCAGAAATCTGGTGATCAGCCTAGCAACAGATTAAGGACACTTCCTCAATGAAATTTATTCTTCTAAAAATGAAAATAAAGGTGAAGTCATACATCTTTTAGCCTTCAGAATAAATTCACAGATGCAAAAACATAAACATTTCAATATATTAATTTGTAGGTAACTGTTAAGTAAATACTGTTAAGCTTATGCCATACAACCTATAATTCTTAAACATCTTTTAAAATATTTATTAAAATATTTATTAAAATATTTATTAAAAATTGCCAGAGTTAAACATATCACTTTAGTTATGTAGCCTTCAATTGTTTCATGCAGCTGTACCAATGTTTATTATTCCTTTGAACTATAACATCATTTCTAATTTTCTAGGTTATAAACTTTCAGATTGCTTGGATTGGCGACTCCAAGGATTAGGTTACATCTTAAACTATATCTGAACCTTTTCTCCATCCATTATAGTTCTAGAACTTCAGCTCACACAGTCAGAAAGTGCAAGAAAATAAGAACAAAAATAAAATAAATACTTCACAAGGTGGATCGTTAAATTATGGAAATTGTTTCCATAAGGTGTTGTAATACTATTAAATGAGCAGAATTTTAAAAAAGGAGAAAAATCCTTGACATTAAAATTCTCCCTTGGGGCTAATAAAGTTACCGATATAAAAGAGTTTGGTTATCCCGGTGGATCTCTGGTAGGATCTATTATTTCAAAGAAAAAGATTCGACTCATTCTGATAATTTCTGAAATGTACCGAAGGAGATCTTTCTTTTTCAGCACTTGTTAGATTAACGATGTTGCCACAGTGTGTTTGTGTATAATGTGCTGAGTTCTGGATCGATCAGCTGATTTATTTTAGGAGCCATTGACTTCTAATTAGCCATTAGTGTCATAACCCTTATAGGAAACACATCCGTCGGAGTGATTGGGAACCAGTGAAAGCACTGGGCCCGTAGAGCAAGCATGGAGGCCATCAGATCTGCAGAACTTGTCTCTGAGCCAAATTACTCAGAACATCTCAGAGGAGCAATGGTGTTAATGGATGTAACCAAGAGGCACAAAAGCTCATGATGGCAAAATGTGTGTGAGAACAATGATCTCCTTGGGGATCACTGTGACTTCCAGATATATTTGCATTCTGAGCTGAATTAGAGGCATGCCTGTTTATTTTCAGAGGAGTCCTAAGAGCTTTTGCATAACATTTCCCTTAGGTTTAAAATTTACCTCAGTAATGTAGCACCAAAAACATTGTCTATACCTCGGGCCTAGTGCATTGTTTCTCAACCTTTTAAGAGGTGTAGGCTTCAATTCTCAGTCCCCCAGAGTTTTGGGAGTTGAAGCCCACCCATCTTTATAATAGCTAGATTTTTTTTTTGCAAAGATAACAGATAAACACAAAATAACTTAGGGAAAAAAGTAAGAAATAAGGCTAAAGAAAAAGGCTTTGAAAAAAGCTATAAAGCAAAACAAAAATCAAACATCAACTTCCAGTCTTCTATATAGCAGTTATCAACATACAAAGTCCACACCTCTTAATGATGTCAAGGTAAAGAAACACTGGCCTACTGATCAGCTATTGAAATCCTTAGACTCTGACTTTTCATTTCTGGTGCTTTTAGACTGAAGCAAGCAATGTGCCTTGGAGATGGAATTTTTAGTTGTGTGACGGGTGGACCTATTCTCCAAAGCATCTAGGGGCAGGATAAGAAGTAACAGGTAGAAGATCTCCAAGGTCCCTTCCAATTCTATTATTGTATATTCTAAGTGGTCATATGTTCCACATACATAAATCTTCCTTTCCTGATACTAGGTTATGCTCATTTCATTTGGTTCAACGCTCTAAACTTAGGCAAGGCACTGGATGAGTGCTTCACGTTGGTCAAGTGGTTTCTTCGGAGCTGTCCTATGAAGTGTACAGTGCTCATAGCTACAAGAGACTTTGGATTGATTGATTGATTGATTGAAATCAAATGTTGAGGCCACCCCACTCCACAATGATTCTGGGCAGCTTGCAGATAAATACAAATACAAAAGATTATTGGAAGTTCACTTTCTTCTATCCAGGACATGGCATATAAGCACTGTTTGACCAGGGTCTGCAGTATTGTCATGGACTCTACACATCCTCTCCATGACCTGTTTTCATTATTACCTTCTGGAAGGACACTTCATGGTATCCAAAACAGAATAATTAGATTCTGTAATAGCTTTGTGCCATACAGTATCAACCTTGTGAACTCTCAAGACTCTTTTTTCTGCTGTTTTCAAAATGGATTGTGCTATATGTCTGTGTGTGTGTGTGTGTGTTTTGGTATCATTTTTGTATAATTTTGCATTTTTGCATGTTGCTGCTATTATTACTATTATTATTATCATCCTCATCCTTGGAATAGTGACATTGTTGGTGGGTTTTCAAGAGTGGTGCATCAAAATTTCATTTTAGTTTGTGCCATTGTACATACAGGACAATGACAATAAAAGTTATCTTATCTTAAAGGTTATCTTATTGAATAGAAGGGGAGCACACAATCACCATGTCCCCAAGGTCTGGGACAACAGCCAGGTCTTCCCTTGTCTCTGTCCAAGTAGTTGCTTCCCTGGTCTTCCCCTGCTTTCTTCATCTACTTGTGTCTGCACAGAAAGTATTCCACATAAAAAAATGTGTCTAACAGAAGTGAGGCATTGACAGTACTGAGGAGAAAAAAATTATTTTTTGAGTTGGGGCAGTTTTTGAGTTAATTTTTTAAGGAGGCCACACCAGTGATAGAATCAAGGCATGTGTTTGGAAGCAATGGGGTGGCATTTTACATAGGCTTAATGGAAGGTTTTTGTGCAGTATGTGGAACATTCCTGATTACAAAATGTTTAAAAAAGGTACATATTGCTGTGAAGTAAGGTGAGGGGGAGTCAGTTCCTTTGTTTATCTGAAGATGACATTTTCAACCTTCAGTTAAGAGGAGATTCAAATGCTGTAGTGAGTTAGAGAGTGAGGAAAACATGATTTGGGTATAATGTTTGCATACCTCTTTTAGCAAAAACTACAAAATTAAGGATTAAGAATTCCTAATTAATCAGAATGTCATCTTGGTCTTCTTAACAGAGCGATTGGCCTTAAGTTTCAAGGTCCCTCAAGGGCTAGGCCTATGGAGTTGGGAGACGAATAATCAGAGATGATCCACCTCTTCTCCCTCTGTCAAAATTTCCAAGCCCTGTGTAGGAGGAATTTGTGCTGATTGCTCCTTTGACTCATCCACATTAGATATGTGTGTATAGCTTTTCCCCAACTATTATATGTGTTGTGCAGGTCCTTGATTTTCTTCTTCGTTGTTGTTTCTTGCTGACACTATGCTGGCACTATGACATCCAGTACAGAGAATTGGTTAGAATGTTGGATTTTGGCTGAGGAAGACTACGCTCAAATATCTGCATGACACAAAAGGTTGTAGAGTAACGATGGCCTCATTCCTATCTCTTTGTTTAGGATTTAAAAAAAAAAGGGGGGGGAATTTATACACTAAAACAGGATTTTATACTATGCAATTAGACAAAAGTTAGAGTAAATTTAGAAGTTCCAAAAAGATAGATGCCTACTAATTGAAGGTCAGATTCATTTGACAAAGTAAGTGAAAGTCGGAATAAACCTGAAACAGCCATTCAGCCAATCAGTCTCTCCCCCCACCTCACCCCACCCTCCACGTCTGTCTGAGTGTGTGAATTGCCTATTGGCCATGTGCATATGCATTCAGCAGCACCTTACATCTGTCAGAAGGCTACATCCGTTACCCTTCTGACAATTAGAGCCATCTTTGGATGTTTTCCGGATACTCACTATTTAAAGCAAGAGTGAGCTGAACGTAAGGGACAATTGTGAGTACAGATTCTCCCAATTGTTTCCTCTCCTTTCAAATGCATCGGAACAAAATGTCCAAGCTTGTAGTTTATGTTTCACTGTGTCCCATGCTATGGATGGAAGGAAGCCAGTGGGAGAGTTCATTATAGTGCACTAAATTAGCCAGTAAGCCTTCATGCATTGTGCAGCGGAAGTATTTGGGCAGCTCCTGTGCCTCAGTGACAGCTGCTTGGCATCAAATGTTGTAATTATCAACTCAGAAAGGGAGAGGATTTTGGAGAGAGAGAGAGAGAGAGAGAGAATAAGAACAGCAGCTAGCACAGAAAAATTAGAATGTGATCTGCTTGCCATTGGACTTAATTTCATATTAAGAATTATCCTGTCTGTTGAGATTCAGGTAGATTCCTTGTCTATTAAGAGCAAAAGTTAGCCTTCCTATATAATAAATCCAGCGCTTCTATGTTTTTGCTAGGTGGTCTTTCCTTAGCCCTTAGCAGAAAAGTCAGTGTCTTGCACTAACAGCCTGCTGATCCTTCAGTTCACAAAACCTACTATCCACTCATCTTAGGGCATGTTTAGAAGGTTCAGTGTCAAGGTCTTCCAGTCAAGGAGAAATATGTTTGCCTAGATATTGTGGAGCAACTAACAGCCAAAGTTTATCAGCCTTCCTCTACCTGGTGTGGTCTAGATGTTTTGGAACTACAGCTTCCTGGGAATTAGGTCCCAAAACATCTGGAAGGTACTAAATTTTATAGAAAAGTACGCCAGCTAAATCAGTGTGTCAGATTGGCTCAGGTCTTCGTAGATATTAATTCAGCAAAGCTTAGTCTTAATTAAATTGAAATGCCTGAGTTTACAAGTGGAGGATTAGTTTGCTCTGTGATTAAGTTCCCTTATTCAGTTTAAATGTGGGATGTTGGATTTTGAAACAATTTTCACAAAGATCATGTTATGATTATGAATAAACAAACAAACTACTTTCCTTATCTTATGATTGCAGCATCCTTTGCACTAGTATAGACTCTTCTCATCATCTCAAGAGGTTATGAAACACAGGCAGAGTTGTTATGTAGAATTATCGGCACTTAGCAGTAGCCAGCAGACAATGATTGGAAGGCACAGCAAAACAAAACAAAAGAACAGAGCAGAACCAAGGAGCATCTCTAAATCTTATCTATTTTCAAAAAAGAGACTTCAAGGAAAACACTCGTGGAACCAAAGATAAAGTCTATTAGCAATAAGTTCCTTTAGAAGCCTATTATACAAACTCCTTTAGAAATATTGGCCCATCTTCTTATCTCTCTCTCTCCCCTTTTTACCTGGACCACAATTGTAAATCATATTTGTTAGAATGAAATACCTTCTTTATCCTGCTTGTTGAATAAAACAGACAGAGCAAGTGGCAGTTTAATTTAAGAAGAGCAAGAGATCGGGGCCACAGTGAAAGCTGGATTCAGTTAAAAAGGGACATGTTTTGTCTTCCTGGGTTATGTGAAATCCCCCTCCCTTTTCCCCCCATTAATAAAGAGAAACAGTTGTTAAAGGAACTTAAAAATGATTGTGACATGAGACAAATGTGCTTTGTTTGCCTTCTTTTAATTTATTTCCTGAAGTGTACAGGATCAGAGATATCTTCAGATGACTGACAATCTTGATTCTGTGAAAAACAAATGCCTTTCTGTCAAGTTTTTCAAATAGCCTTTAAGAGTGATTTCACCAACACAGTTGTCGCCTTCATTGACAAGAAGAAAACTGTTAGTACAATTAATGCAAGTGGAACAATGCTGGTTGGACTAAAGATCAATTTAGTGACATTTCCCATCCTCTGCCACGCCCATAATAAGCCCAGAAGAATATGGGGTAGCCCCTTTTCCCTATTTTTGTTTTCCAACAACCAGGATTCAGAGACATGGTTCCTTTGATTCTTGAAGTATCAAGGCCATTAGAACTACCTGCCATTGGTTCTTTTGACCTTGATTAATTTATCTAATTCTTGTTGTAAATCATCTGAATTGATGGTCATCACATTTTGTATTAACTGGAAGAAATCCAGTTGGGGGGGTCAGGTCAACGTAAGATGACCTCTTGAAAGTTCTAGATGAAGATTACAACAGCTGATCTATACTACATATTTCTATAGATTCTATCCAAGAATATAATATATAAAATAGTTTTACAATTGTGTGTTTATTTTATCACTTTCTTTCCTGTGTTGTAAGTTTGAATTTCCCAGTTAAATTTATTTTTTATTAATTATTGCTTTGGCACTCTTTGCTTTGATTGAATAATTGGGGAGGTTTGTTTTAAGGTTGAGGGATATATGTTAGTGATTTATTTTGTTCTATTTGTTATTTTTATGGTTCGTGGCCATTTTGATTTGATTTTGAAGAAACACAAATTAAAGTCTGAGTAAAAAACAACATACAGTACATGCTGTCCTTGGCAGATAGGAAATAACTGTCTTTCTGGGACAGTTTTCCTAACCCAGCATGACCCAGATTGTAGCACATGTTTAGGACTTCTGCAAGGTTTCCAATTCACCTTCATCTCTGTGGAATCTCCCTCCCTGACCACCCAAGGAGTTCAGAAAGACTCAATCTGGACAGGGCTGGCAAAGTTCCATTAAATATCAATACAAATACTTGTTACTATAAGTTGTCGTAGTGATATATATGAGTATAAACTCAGATGAATAAGGAAATAAAGCAAATTACCTGAAAAGGTTATAAGATTATACTCCAGTAATGTTAATGAAGTAATGTATTAGTAATTTATAAATAAGGTTATACTCCAGTAATGTGACTAATGACTATATCATATGTGTGACTACAAATTGAGGTACTAATACCGCTCTATAAAGCCTTAGTAAGACCACACCTAGAGTACTGCATCCAGTTTTGGTCACCTCATTATAAAAAAGATGTTGAGACTCTAGAAAAAATACAGAGAAGAGCAACCAGGAAGATTAGGGGACTAGAGACTAAAACATATGAAGAACAGTTACAGGAATTGGTCTTGGCTAGTCTGGTGAAGAGAAGGACCAGGGGAGACATGATAGCAGTCTTTCAATATTTGAGGGGCTGCCACAGAGAGGAAGGGGTCAAGCTATTTTCCAAAGCACCTGTAGGCCAGACAAGTAATAATGGATGGAAACTGAACAAGGAGAGATTTAACCTGGAAATAAGGAGAAACTTTCTGATAGTGAGAACAATCAACCAATGGAACACCTTGCCCTCGGAAGTTGTGGGAGCACCATCACTTGAGACTTTCAAGAAGAGATTGGACTGCCATTTGTCAGAAATGATGTAGGGTTCCTCACTTGGGCGGGGGGTTGGATTAGATGACCTATAAGGTCCCTTCCAACTCTGATTATCTGTTAATAAAAAGATGGTCAGGGATCTGTAAGAAATTGAATTAATGGATGAATGAATGAATGAATGAGTACTTTATTTGGCCCCAGTGCAGAAGCTCTCAGTGTATATGCAAAGCAACAATCATCATCATCATTATCATACTACTACTACTACTGAGAAGGGAGAATAAAGAAAATAATGATAATAATATTATAGCCATACTAAAAAATTTTTGAATGCAGCCTATTTTGGAGCAGGAAGCAGGAACTCCAGCTAAGGAGCTCAATTGCAGTCTTCTGTAAAGATGAACAAAATTGTCTGTTTCATTTGATGTAAAATTAGTATTTTTTTTCAAACCACAAAAGTTTCTATCCTGATTTGGCATCTGTTTGCAGCATATATTCTTATGCATATTTGTTCTCAATATGTGCATTTCTTTACAAGCAATTTCCCCTAATATAGATATTTTCATATGCATCTTCTATGCTATTTTTAGATACGTTTATTGGTCAAAGTACTATGCTGGAAAAGATAAAAGACCAGTGTGTTGGCCTTAATTCAAATTGTATCAAGAACCAACCAATTTCTTCTCCAATTCTAGTCATTAATATAGATTGTTCTCTATTTGGCCTGATTTCTGAAGAGTTTTCATCTTTTCATTTTGAAAACATTCAAGCTACTAACATTACAATTTTGATGTTTCAACGTATCAATAAAGATAAAGAAATCAAGATACTTGTAATCAAATGAAAATTTATGTTTATTTTTTATGGTGCTAGGAGAGAGAAGGATGAGTATTCAAAATACTTGGGATCATTTTCAGTATATAAATGCAATTTTATCTGGAACATATTTACAGCCACAACTTACTTGTTTGTAAAGATTATCTCTATCTTTGCAATACTGCAAAGCTCAGTATAAGCTCTGAGCCTTTTTTATTTTATCATAATATTTTTAATCATGAGAAAGGGCAAAACCTAGACGTCTCACTTTCTATGACCCATCTCAATAGGGCTTGGCAAATCCTCATAGCAAACTTCATTTAATGTGCTGTAAGCTTCCACTGTTGAGAAACTAACTAGAAATGGGTGGATAACTGATCCTCATTTTTATTTTTTACATTACAGTTGTCCAGCATATCAAGCGCCACAATATCGTCCTCAAGAGGGAGCTGGGAGAAGGAGCTTTTGGCAAAGTCTTCCTGGCTGAATGTTATAACCTATGTCCTGAGCAGGATAAGATCTTAGTTGCTGTAAAGGTAATATATATATATATACATAAATATATCCTATAGACTTGGGTTACACATCAATCATTTCTGTTTCTCCAGAATAAGTTATTTCTTTCTGAGAATATTACTCCCACTATTGTTTTGATTGATCCACAAAAGCATGTGGGTTTCAACAGTAATACTTACTCCTTTGCCTGTGTATTTACAAAGTTATATTAATTGCTATAGTTTTGAGGCAGAGATCTGTAATCCAAAGTCCAAGAGTTACACAAAACTCTGCACCATTTTGGATGCTGGTGCCCCACAAGTTTCTCTAAGAACTGCTAGTAACTGTAACAGTTATTGTGATGAAATGAAAAACAATTAGATATATAAAGTCTTCCTGCTACTTGTGTTGAATAAATTCAGTGCAATGTTAATTATGCATGCAAACAAATGCAATCTGGTTATTTTTTTTTTTGTCCTGGCCTTACCCATCCAACACACCCCACAGAGAAAAGGTGAAGCCATAAACAGAACATATTTTGGGCCGCTGTGGCAAATCTTGACGAGCTCTGCAATGATCCCATTTCTTAGCTAGTTCTAATTTACTCCAAGGTTAGGGAATTATGGCCTCTTTACGATCAGTCTGTGGACTTCAACTCCCAGCATTCCTCAGCCAACCATGATAGCTCAGGATTTCTAGAAATTGAAGTCCACAAATCATAAAGGGTCCATAATTGCCCAACCTTGGTTTACTCTGTCGGAAGAATGCAAGGATTGAGCAGTCCCAGTGTATGCAACCTTATTCTCTTCCTCAACTGCTTTCATACTTTTAACAAATATGCACAAAATAAGTCACTTTTTGACAGATCTGGGGCTTTGACTTCAAAGCTAAGCACTAGCGTTCATTTAGGCTTATTTTGTTTGTCTAACCCCATGGTTGCCTCTGTGATAAAAAGATGAAATAGCCAAGCACAATTCATGCAAGAAGTCCAGAAACAAGCATAGTAAGGAGACTGGTGAGACCAACTCCAGAATAAGCGCAGAAATTGCACTGACCACTGGTTTTGCAAAATGGTTTCTATTTTCTCCAGTTAAGAGTACTTTGTGACTGATACGTCCATTTCAGAAGAAATATAGATTGAGGAGTAGCAGAATAAGCAAAACATATCTTTGTTAATGTTCAAGCATTGTCACATTTTCTTTTCATTCATTGGCTCTTTGACATGCCTCCTCACTGGTTGCTGAGCAACCCAGAACAGCATTGTGTACTGTATGCATGTGAAGAAATAGCTACTGTTATGCCTTGTGGGAAGTCTACAGCTGAAAATGAAGTGCTTGGCAAAGAAAGGGGGAGAGTGAAAAAATTCAGCAGATATTCTGATCTGGTAGCCATAAATAATTTGAAAAGAGTAGGCATTCCAAGATCTTATAGGGAAATGGGATAAATAAATGTACACACATTCACACATAGGGGAAAAAAACATGGTTAGCTTTTTTGAAAGGAGAAGGAGACGGTCCCAAGGGTGCTGTTCAGGTAATTGGATTTCCTTGATATTTTCCTTGAAAACATTTCACTTTTCATCAAAGAAGCTTCTTCACTTCTGAAATGAAGAAAGTTTCTTAGATGAGAACTGAAATGTTTTCAAAGAAACTAACAAAAAAGTCCAGTTGCCTTTTGAACAGCACCTTTGGGATAACCATGACTAGAAGACTGAGAATCTTCATAGAAAAGGAGAAGGAGAAGGAAAAGGAGAAAGATGGGAGCAATGGGTTTATTTTTACTTTCAATTTGTTTGTAGAAAGTTTGATTTGTAGGTGCCCACTTTTCAGTGAGCTTCTGTACAGAAGGACTTAAGTGAGATTTAAATGGCATGTTGGCTTTCCATAAGCGTTCTAAAAGCAATATGATGAGGGGTTATGCTGAATGGAAATAGCATTTTTCTATCTTGTTTGAAAGTTGACTTGCTTTTATCCTGAAATGGAGTGATTTTATTCTAAGAGGAAACACTGACAACAGGCAAAATTGCAGACTTCTGTAAGGATACTCAAAATTGCCTGTTTCATTTGACATGAAATTAGTATTTTTTTTCCTAATCAAAAAATTGTCTATCCTGATTTGGCATCTGTTTGCAGCATGCGTTCTTATGCATTTTTGTTCTTAATATGTGCATTTCTTTTAAAAATTTCCCTTAATATACCGGCAGGTATTTTATATGCTATCTTCTATGCTATTTTTAGATACTTTTCATGGTCAAGGTACTATACTGCAAAGCAAAAGGTAAAACACATTGTGTTGGCATTCTAATTTGTTTATTATGAATTTTGGAGTAGCAATTAATTCCAATTGTATCAATAAGTAGAACTGACCAATTTCTTCTCCAGTTCTAGTCATCAGTACATATTGCTCTCTACTTTGCCTGATTTCTGAAGGGCTTCCATGTTTGCATTTTGAAAACATTCAAGCCACTAACATTGGAATTTTGCTGCTTAAAAATATTAGTAAAGATAAAGAAATCAAGGTAATTGTATGTCTTCAAATGAAAATTTATGTTTATCTTTTTTATGGTGTTATGAGAGATAAGGATGAGTATTCAAAAATACTTGGGATCATTTTCAGTATATAAGTGCAATTCTATCTGGAACATATCTACAACTATAACTAGAGGTGGGATTCAAATAATTTAACAACCGGTTTTTTGCCCTAATGATTTCTTCCAACAACCGGGTCACCAAACTGCTCAGAAAGTTAACAACTGGTTCTCCCAAAGTGGTCCAAACTGGCTGAATCCCACCACTGGCTATAACTTAGTTGTTTCTAGAAGGATTATCTTTATCTTTGCAAGATTGCTACGTTTTTTATAAGCTCTGAGCCTTTCTACTTTATCCTAATATTTCCAAAAATCTTACAATGTTATTTTTGGTTCACAAAGAATGACAGTAATGTGGGAAAACAGCCCAAAATATTGTTTTCTCCATAAACAGATTTGCCTCCAATTTTGAATTCATTCTTCTTTTTTCCTGGCTTCCGCCACTTGTAGAATTTGGTCCAATTCTATTCAAAGTTTAGAGAGTTATCCTGTAGATGGACCAACAAATAAATGAACACTTAGAGCTCAGGATCATTTTAGGTAAGTTAATTGAAAAACATTTTAAGAAGACAGTAACTGTTCACTATATTTACTAAGGAGAGCCAGTTTGGTCTAGTGCAATGGTTCCCAAACTTTTTAAGTCCACCGCCCCTTTGGTGCTACAAACTCATCCTCAATGCCCCCCACCCAGGGGCAGGATTCAAATTTCTGTGGCCGTGGCCTAATTTGAGGGTGTGGTTTGCTGGTAACGTGATTGGGTGGGCGAGGCTTGCTGGTCACATGACTGGGTGGGTGTGGCTTGTTGGTCACATGACTAGTGGCGTGGCTTGCTGGTCACGTGACTGAGTGAGCGTGGTTTGGTGACTGGCAAACCAAATAATGGCCAGTTGCTTAGCAAGTGTTCTAATTTATGACTGGCCTCCCCAGAACTACTTTACCTGTTTTTGGAGTTTGGACAGCATACACACACATATACTCATACTCCCTTCCAACCCTGCTGAAGCAGGTCATTGGACTAGAATCGGCAAAGCATCTCCGATTAGAATCTAGTAGTGAATAAAATCTAATCAGAGATGCTTTGCTAATTCTTGTTGGTTTGTTTTATTTGTATTTTTTTATTTTATGTTGCTGAATTGCATTGACATGTGTGTCCCTTCTTGTGCACAACCCAGAAGCTTTTGTGATTCTTTGCAGCAAAAATTACCAACCTCTGGCTTTGCTCTACTTTTCAAATGTGCTGGCACTGCCGCGTTCTAGGTGCCGGCCCCACAGGTCCACCCCATTGAGCCCGCTGCACTGGACGGACCTGCGCAAGCAAGTCCGAGTGGAGCAGTGCACCAAATCAATGGGGTGAGCCTGGGAGAGGGAAAGAGAGAGAGAGAGAAAGAGAGAAGAAAGAAAAGAAAGAGAAAAGGGGAAGAAAGAAAAGGGACAAAGAAAGTGGGGGCATGGACGGATGGAGGGGGAGAAAGGGAGAGAGGGAGAGAGAGAGAGAGAGAGACCTGATGCATCAGATTGAAATGAGGCCTAGTTTAGAGGACCTTTTCCACATTGAAACATCTTTGCCAGCACATTGAAACCTCTTTGGCTTCTATTAATTGAAGGTTTTGTGGAGAAAATATGGTCAAGACTATCAGGAAGCTCTCACATTTTGTTGAGACTTTAAACAGGATCCATTGGACCAGATCTCCACCCTAAAAAAATAATTTTCCCCAATGTATTACAGTGCCAATTCTGAATAAGGCAAAACCAAAATGTACTGGTAAATTACAAGGAGAACACACACACACACTTCCTTCTAACCCTGCTGGAGCAAGTGATTGGACTAGATTAGCTATCTCATTATCTTTCTCCTCCCTCCTTCCCTCCTTCTTTATTTCTTTTTCTTTCTGTCCCTTCCTTCCATCCCCCCTCTTTCTTTGTCCCTTTTTCTTTCTTTCCCTTTTCTCTTTCTCTTCTTCCTTCTCTCTCTCTCTCTCTTTCTCTTTCTTCTCTCTTTCTCTTTCTCAGGCTCACCCCATTGACTTCGTGCACTGCTCCGTTCGGACTTGCTTGGGCAGGTGCCTCCGGTGCAAGGGGCTCAGTTGGGTGGAACACGGTGGCAGCGGGATGTTTGAAAAGGAGAGCAAAGCCACTCTGGCTTTGCGTGGCTTTGCTCTCCTTTCCCAACACTGCGTTCTTCTTTCCCAACGCTGCATTTGGGATGGAGCTTCTTGCACCAGAGCATGCAAATCAATGGGATGATCCTGCAGGTCCTTGCCTTGAACGTGGCAGTGGGATTTTTTCTCACCCCTGAATTGTGCCTTGCCACTCACCTCCAGCGCCCCCCTACCACCTCTTAACACCCCCCCCCTGCCGGCCCCCTTGCCTCTCAGCGCTCCCCTAAGGCATCCCATTGCCCCCCAGGGGGTGGTACCGCCCACTTTGGGAACCACTGGTCTAGTGGTTAAGGCACCAGGTTAGAGACCAGGAGACTATGAATTCAAGTCTCGCCTTAGTCATGAAAGCCGGATGGGTAACCTTGGCCTAGTCACTCACTCTCAGTCCAATCCACCTCACAGAACTGTTGTTGTAGAGCAGGGGTTTTCAAACTTGGCAAGTTTAAGACTTGTGGACTTCAGCTCCCAGAATTCCTGAGCTAACCTGACTGGAGGACAATTCAAGGAGTTGAAGTCCACAAATCTTAAAGCTGTTAAGTTTGAAGACCCCTGTTGTAGAGAAAATAGGAGGCGGAAGCAATATTAAGTAGACCCATCGCCTTCAGTTATTTCTAAAAATATGAAGGCAGGATACAAATAAAATAAACAAGCAAACAAACTCTTAAAATAGATGAAGAAAATAAAATATTCTTCCAGACACAACAATGATCCAGACAAAGACATCTATTCCATTTTGAGAAAAGTCAATGTTCATCTGAGGAAAAGTTTTATGCCAACCCTACAGTTGTCTGTATGACAACATGTACATGGAACCTGTCCTCAGAGTTTTCAATAAATTCGTGGAGGTAGGAGGATGTGGTTGCCACTGAAAGATCCTCCCTTCCCAATGCATTTTTCTTAATTCTGCAAAAGACATCTGAAAGTGCTGAGGGATGGAGAGGGCAAGGAGAAAAAAAAAATTTTTTTATTAAGTGAGTTTCTAGTCTTATGAGAACTGCACTGAGGACAATAGCATTAGAGGATGCCATAAAAATGTTCCCACCAGAGTAATTCTGAGACAAAAAGAACCTATCTTGGATTAAGAGAAATTGTTCATTTGGTGGTTTCACAAGGCAGTGTATAGTTACCACAGCAACCATTCCATCATAGAGCTCAGCAGCTTCTTGGAGATCAAAAGCAAAAGCTTGGTGGGGCTCCTTAGGGGTTCCATAGCAAGGGCTTAATAGCACTATAGATGCAACATGTTCTACCAAATGAAGTTTTATGGTTATCGCTGTAACAGTCCTGGGAGAGAGATAAGGGTGGGTATATTCAGGCTACTAGGACTGTCTTTTTGCATAAATACCATTTTGCCTGTATATACATACGATTTTGACAGTGGTTCCTCAGAAATGTATCTCCATCTTTGCGGTATTACAACATCCAGCAAAAGCTTTGAGCCTTGACATTTTACTGCAGTATTCCCCAAAATCTCACAATATTATTTTGAGTACAGGAACAACAATAACGTGGGGAGATATAGTCCAAGACAACAATGAAGCTTTTTTTTTCAGCTTAGTCTTCTGGACTGACTTCAATGATCTCATTCAGTACAGGTTGTCCTCACCTTATGAAATTACTTGAGCCCTAATTTTCTGTTGTGAAGTGAGACATTACTGAAGTGATTTTTGCCCGCTTTTACAATCTTTCTTGCTAGAAAGTGAAGATCTTTC
Source organism: Emydocephalus ijimae (assembly GCA_004319985.1). Lineage (NCBI taxonomy): Eukaryota > Metazoa > Chordata > Lepidosauria > Squamata > Elapidae > Emydocephalus > Emydocephalus ijimae. Next base: position 33,006 of record BHEV01014026.1, read on the forward strand.
TTCACTTTCTTGTTAAGTGAATCACTGCAGTTGATAAATTATTATTCAGGTTGTTAACCGAACCTAGCTTCCCCATGGACTTTGCTTGTCAGAAGGTAACAAAAGGTGATCACATGACCTTGGGACATAGCACCTTGATCATAAATATGAACCAGTTGCCAAGCATCTGAATTTTGATGACATGATCATGGGGATGCTGCAAAGGTCATAACTGTGAAAAATGGTTATAAGTCACTTTTTTTCAGTGCCTTTGTAACTTTGAATGGTCACTAAATGAAGTAAGTTGAGGATATCTGTACAGGTTTGAGAAAGTTGCCTTGCTGATGAATGGACAGAGTGCAAAGCATTGACATAATTTCTTCCCAATATTCCAAAACTAGGCTGGAAAAAATTAAAAGATGGATCAGAAACTTAGATATTAGAGTCACTGAATTCAGAATTGAGAATCCCAAGAACAGAACAGTACAGAACAGAAGGTTTTATTGGCTCTGGTGAAGAAGCTATCAATAGTATCAAGAACTGTGATATGGATACATCAAAGCACCTTATCTCTGTGGGCTAACTCCTTCCAATTTCATGATTCCCCACACCCCCAAGACAACAAGATACAGAAGTTGTTAAGCATCTTGGAGATAAATACCTTTCTTTCAATTTTTGTTTTCTTTCTTTGTAGACTCTGAAGGATGCCAGTGACAATGCCCGCAAAGACTTCCATCGAGAAGCAGAACTATTGACTAATCTACAGCATGAACATATTGTCAAGTTTTATGGAGTGTGTGTGGAAGGAGATCCTCTTATCATGGTCTTTGAATACATGAAACATGGAGATCTCAACAAATTCCTCAGGTGAATTTGTGATTTTTTTTTAAACATTTTTCCACATTCTGTGTTCAAATCTGAATTCACCTGAACACCCCTGAAGTTTCAATATTAAGTTAGAGATTTGGAGAGTTGCTGCAGTGTTTCTGTAGTAATCTGTATTTTTTCCTCCAAGCATTTTATATGCAAGACTAGGAAACTTTGGCCCTCTAGATATTGCTGAATTATAGTTCCCAGAAGCCACCATTAACAAGGACAGCAGTATTCTCAGTCTTACAGTTCACCAATATTGAATGGAATATATCTCTGAGATAAGGAGAAAAAATCAAGGTGTGGAGAAACTGATTTTTCTATTTTTACAATTAAAATAAAAACAATACATTGTTTTACTAAGGTTCTCTAATCATGCATTTCAGACAAGAGACACTGAAATATAGTCTTCAACGTACAACTACAGTTAAACTCAAAATTCATGTTGCTAAGTGAGAAATTTGTTAAGTGAGTTTTGCTCCATTTTATGACTTTTCTTACCACATTTGTTAAGTGAATCACTGCAATTCTTAAATTATTAATATAGTTATTAAGTGAATCTGGTTTTCCCATTGACTTTGCTGGTCAGAAGGTTGCAAAAAAGGGATCTCATGAGTCCAGGATACTGTAACTGTCATAAATGTGAGTTAATTGTCAAGCATCTGAATGTAAATCACATGACCGTGGGGATGCTGCAGTGGTCATAAGTGTGAAAAATGGTCATAAGTCACTTTTTTCTATGCTTGGAATTTCAAATGAACTGTTGTAAATTGAGGACTACCTATATAATAGAACCAGTGGTATCTGATTGGCCTTACTTGGGCCCAGAAACTAAGAGAGTGTTGTGATTGACAATGAGAAATATAGCTCCAATTAATATCAAGGATATAAGCCAACTGGATACTAGAAAATATATGTTGAAGAAGACAATGGCAAACAATCCTCCTATGGTTGCTAAATAAGTGGCATGGGTGAGTGCCGCTTTTTCCATGAAGTTCATCTGTAAGGAGACCTTCCTTGTTTTCTTGTTAACATTTAGTAGTCTTTGCAAACTTTCCATCCCAGGTATATGAAACAATCTGGGAGATATGAAAGATGTAGTCTCAAAACTCAAAACTGACAGTTGTTCACATTGGAAAATGCATTTCTTTTTCAGAATCTCACGTTCCTGCAAATGCACAACACATTTAAAAGTTGGGCCTTAAAGAAAAATCCCTGAAGCTATTCATCTTGAATTTGGCAGCTCAGATTCACTCAAAAGGGGCAACTGTGCCTCTCACATTTCATCTAATTTTGTCCAAATTCCTTTCTGAAACTTGGTAGACTTCTCCCTCTTATAAAATTCTGCCATACATACGCATTTAATAGACCTCTGTAAAAAAAAAAAGAAAGAAAGAAAGGTAAACAATTATGGTCATGTGTCAATTCTCCATGAAAGTCAATGAGTGCTCAAAGATTCACATTTCCAACTCTTAATTTGTATTTGGCCCTGCAATCAATTTGGATAGCTTTCCAATGGGTCTAAGATGAAATTGGGCTATTTTCCAAATTGTTGAGTTGTGATCCAAATGGAATAATTTGATTGATACGCATTCCTATGTGAGTATAGTCTTGCTGGATCAGGCCAAAAGCCCATCCTTTAGTCCAGCATTTTATTTCTCATAGTGGCCTTCCAGATGTCCCTATGCCGTGTGATAATGAATTCCACAGGCTAATTATGCAGTATATAGAGAAATGCTTCTTATTGTCTGTTTTAAATCACCCGACAAGTTCTATTGCATGGCCTTGGTCTTAATGTTTGAGAGAGGAAGACAAAAAAAAAAAAATCATCCCACCTATTTTCTCCAGACTGTGCATGATTTTATATGTTCTCACTCAATTGTCTTTCTATCAAGCTTTATCCCATAAATGGGGATTACAGTACAATGCTGGTATTTTTATATATATATATATATATTGTTTATCCCTTTCCTGATGATCTTTTGCTGTATTTTACACAGTTGCCTCACAATGAAATCACTTCTTTCAGTGTTATTCTGTGACCCCAAGATCTTTGACACAGTTAGTTACAATGCTTAGACCACATCAAATTATATATGAGGAAGGCTTGTATGCCCCCAATATATATTACCTCACAGTTACTTAAATTGGACTACATTTGTCATTTGGTTGATCATTCATCCAATTAAAAATATAATTATGGTGTGCTTTGGTGTTATTTTTTTGTTTATTGGCCCAAATATGTTATCATCCCCATATTTGGGCAGTTTGCTGTTTAACATCATTTCTGAATAAGCTGAATAGATTCTCAATAGAGGTTTTGAAGGCCTCTACTTCGTACTTCCTTCCACTGAGATAACTGCTACTTTATTTCCACTCTCTCCTTTTTTAACTTGTTACCAATCTATTAAAAGACCTGGCCTCTTATCCCATGGATGCTAAATTTACTCAAGAGCCTTTGATGAGTAACTTTAAAAAAAAACCAAGAATGTTGAATGTTTTGGCTTCTTTGTCATCTAATGCCTCGGTTGCTTTGAATGTCTTTCCTGCTTTTAATATATTTTTATACATATAAAATGGCTTCACGTACTTTCATGCATTAAAAGACCTAAAGATTAGTACATTTATTATAGATTTAGAAGTTTGAATCAAATGCCAAAATCATTTTTTATTAAAATGAACACCTATTGTTTATTAATGCATGCACAGCATTCCCTTGAGGAAAGACAAAATATTTCAAATAAGGAAAAACAAAAAAATAAAACTGTCTAGTCTTGTTCTGAAAGAATGCCTCTGTAAAGGAGAGGCCAAGTGAAATGGTAGACATGTCATCATCATTGTATATGTATAAAGTTCATGTTCAAAACTAGGTGTTCCTAATTAGGATAAGTAATTTTGCCTTAATAAGCTGAATAATTGCTGCTGAGCATTGGTAAAGTTGTACTAGTAGTTGTAGTACAATTTATTTGGATTGGAATAGCATGTTCTATATATCTAGCCAATTTGATTCGCAAGTAACATTTTAGGATTTAGTCGTTGTTGTATGAACTCAGCTGGGTTATTCACATCATCAAAGTGTCGCTTAACTGAAGGAGTGAATAATCTGTCCCGGTATAACTCAGTCTTACATTTCATATAAATGTTTCTTTATGAAATATTTGTGATATAAAATTTTATTCAATAAAATGTAGATTAATATATTTGGAAAAAAGTCTTGAATTAAGAAATATGATATTTGGGGAGTAACTCAGGGTTGTTGTTGTTTTCTCTAGTATTCATCAGTTTAATTTCCATAGAAGAGGTATCTAAAATGGTAATTGAGCAGCAACTTCTCTGCTGACTTCCTAATGATATTTGAATTATGCTCTCCATTTTCATGATTTTTTTAATGTAGTTTTCAATAAAGCAGGATTGGCAATTTTGTAATTTGGGACTTCAACTCTCATGGCTGGCTTGGGAATGCTGGGAGCTGAAGTCCACAGATTGTCAAGTTTCCATAGGTGCCCATCCCTGCACTAAAGTCTGAACAATTGCCAAATTTTTGTTAGACTGTTTGTACACAGACATAAAAATACTCCATGTATTGCAGGTGGTTAGACTGAAATTGTGAGCAAGCAGATAAGAACAGTCCTTTTGTAGCAACATTGTCAAGTCATTTTCGCCCACCTCCTATTAATTTTCCTTCCCACCCCCCAATAAGCCTGATTTTCTTTGTTTTTACATTGTTTTGTCTCAGTGTTTTGTTTCCATCTTTTTGTCTGTCTGTTATTGGTGCAATTGGTAAGTGAAGACTGGTATTACATGCTGCCACAAGTTGTTTTGCCTAAGAAAATTCTTAATGAGAAATACCACTAACCACAAGCAAGGAGTGCCTTCTTGCTTTATTTTGCAGAATAAATAGGCTCCCTGGATGCCAAGCTCTGAAATATACATATACCTGTTATTTGTTTGCTTATAAAGATATTTATCAGTCTTAGAAGGTTTGGAAAACCAGCCTATTGATAGTGATTTGCTTCTGATGCGTGACTTGGAAATTAGTGGAAGGAGATAGCCTCGCACAATTGAATGCATGCATTAAACATTAGTTATAATTACACTGCTTTAACAGCAACTTAAGCACCCATTCATTTATATATTATGGTAGTGGCTTGCCTTCTACCTGTTGCACTTTGAGTTGAAGCAGTCTGATGGTAATGTATCTTCTTTTTTGAAAAGTTTGTTATTCATCATCTGTAGTATCCAGAACGGGTTCAGTGAAAAAGAGACTCTCTTAAGCGAAATTAAAATTTAGCATTCTTCTTTCATTTGACACTACTTATGATAAGGGGAGACTATTTGCATGTAATCATGCTTTGGAAGCACATTTATTTCTTACCCTGCAGCGCCCCCCAAGGCCACTGAGAAACAAAATGAGCTCACAATTTTTAGACACACACACACACACACAGAGTCAAACAGAGACAGGCAGACAGACAATTGCGGGCCACTATCTGAAGATCAGAAAGGATTCCTGAGTGCAAAATGTAGGCAATGCATGTTTCAGGAGCAATCACTGACAAAAGTAAATCCAGTTCTGGAAGAGATGAAGCAGTAAAAATCTAGAAGCAACACAGAGTTTGTATCTTTTGGGGTTATTCTAAACTGACCAAGTGGGTCATGGCAGCAGGAGGAAATCAGAAGGGGTTCTCATTCTTGGATAGTCTTGATATATGATTGCAGAAAATTATATTGAATTGAGATGGATAGACTTGACTTATGCAGGGAGGGGCAAGAATGGGGCAGAACAACAATATGACTAGATCACAGAGCCCTGTTAAAAACTGGTGGTATTTCAGCTCCTCAGAAGTCTTCAGTTGTGTTCTATTTTATACTCCAAATCACAGGCAAGAATATGTCTGTATCCGATTTTCAGCACACTGTTCTTTGAGCTTCAAAGTATGGAGTGGCTCCGAAGTACATGTACTTCATGGCCTTTAATTTGAGCAATCTTGATCTGTGCTTCTACCAACTGAAAAGAGTTGATTCACAGCTCTATAGCTCAAAAATAGAAATAGCAAGCACATCATCCAGTAATGATATGGCACATTTTGAAATCTCACATTATATTGAGGAAGAAGAAACAGAACAAGTCCCTGAAAAGCTGTATGAAAATGAAGTGTTGGGATTGAGTGATTCTTGCATAAGCAGGAAAAGGAAGGTATTTGATTCGGGATGTATAGTATAGATGTCTTTGTTCAGTATTAAATGGAAATAGCAGAAAGGTATAATGACTTATTTTAAAAAAATTACAAAATATATTCAGAAAAGGGTGAGGAAGTGGCTTAATAGCAGGAAAAGGAAAATTGTTTGTGCTTTACTGAGAAATCAAGTCAATTCATTTTCAATATGTAAATAAAGTATGTACAGAAAGTCTTTGAGTTATGACCATTATGGAACCTCTTTATCACCGTCACAAGCTGTAACAGTTGTCAAGAGACTGACCCAATTTTACGATGCTTTTTGTGGCACTTGTTAAGAGAAATCAATGGTTGTAAGTGTAAATGCCACAATTGTTAAATGAATGCTGCAGTTATAAGTGCAGAGGCATTGTTCACTATGGTAAGCTGCCAAAACCTGGAAGTGTCAGCAAAACTGTTATTTACCTATTGCAGCTCATTTAAGATGCACTTCTTTGCTTCTGAATGTTGTTTGCTGTTAATTATCAGGGACGCAGCCTCTGCTTAGAGCTCTGGTTTAAGCATTTCACAGTGATATGTATCACAAGCACAAGTTGCAAAAACAGATTCTCTGACATACCATGAGATCTTCTCAACACCCAACACCCCCCTCCAAAATGTCCTACCAACTCTTAATAGCCTGGAAGAAGCTTGATGGTTATTCTCGTGTTCCTTGGCAAATATAAATAAGGAGATAGATAGCTAGAACAACATTTTCAGAAGTGGGATGAAAGCTTCTCCATCCTTTGCACTTCAGCATTTGTTTTTATAGACAAGCAACATCCTGTAGGTACGTGTGTACATACACGTACATACTGCTGTGGTTCTTTCCTTCTTATGAATGTACAATGCCTGCACAGGCAATAATACAGAAAGTAAACTGAATGTCTATTTGAAACTTATAAATTCTTATAAAAACTTATAAATTTGAAACTCTATTTGAACTTATAAATTGCTCCCAGTCAATGCATTTGTATTTTTTGAACACAGGTGTATTTAGAGTATGTAGACTTCTAGACTTCTCCCAAAATAAATATGAAGGCAAGTGGACCACCTGCACGAAATTCATAAGATTACAGTAAGAAGTTCAGAGGGGATACGTTTTCTTGTCATCTTTCTTTCTAATTTTTACTTCATGTCTAGGAAAAAAGAAGAATCATGTTATTGAGCATATGCTTCCTAGATAGGGACAGTTATTGTTCCTTCAGACAATAGTCTATTAACAGTGATAGCACTATTTTAAAAATATATTTGTATCCTTCATGAGTTTTACAAAAATTTAAAGTGACAAAAATGTCCAACACACGTTCCTTCCTTCTATTTTCTCCACAACTGTTAGATAGCCCAAAGTCATTCAGCTGGCTTTCATGGCTAAGGTGAGATTGAACTCAAGAGCTCCTGTTTTCTAGCCTGGTGCCTTAATCACTAGACCAAACTGGACTCAATTGAACCACTTGGCCAAACTAACATGATATACAATACAGAGCTACCCTGTTGTCCTGTGGTTTGCTTTATTATGTTTGAATTATGAATGAAAGCAAAGGAAATTTACAAGTGTGAATTTCAATGTGTTATATCACAGAGCAGAACTTCCTTCACATCAAATTAAATAAAACGATGGCATCTTAAATCTATGCCTCCAAATAAACCTTCAAAAAGCAATAACTGGCAACAGTAGCAAAATATTTATAGGCCATTTTTCTTCCACATATGGAATCTATAGGTAGCTTTCTGTATCTAGATCAGAGATGGGCAATTATGGCAACTTTATGACCTGTGGACTTCAATTCCCATAATTCCTGAGGCAGCTAGCGTAGGAATTCTGGGACTTGAAGTCTACAGGTCATAAAATTGCCATAGTTGCCCACCTCTGATCTATAACTAGCCAATACTATTTAAAGTCTTTCTTTCCTAGATTTGTTTGTTTCCTAGATTTGCATCCTATCTTTTGTTCAGCAGCTCAAAGTGGCATATAAAGTGGTCTCTCCTTTTATTTTCCCTCACAATAGCAAACCTGGCTGGACTGAGGGACAGTAAGTGGCCCAGTTGATAAAACCTAGCCTTGATGCTTCCATCATGCTTCCTTCCCATCCTCCTGCTTTCTTCTGTAAGACCATCATTTGGAAAGGTTCCAAATTAGATCTCCTACATTTCTTCTGTGTTCCATGCAGGGCGCATGGACCTGATGCAGTTTTGATGGCTGAAGGGAGTCGTTTAGCTGAACTAACCCAATCCCAGATGCTGCACATTGCCCAGCAGATTGCAGCTGGTATGGTATACTTAGCATCACAGCACTTCGTGCATCGTGACCTGGCTACTCGGAACTGCCTGGTTGGGGAGAACCTGCTGGTGAAGATTGGAGATTTTGGGATGTCAAGAGATGTATATAGCACAGATTATTACAGGGTAAGTAATGCTGTACCTTGGTTTTAGGAAGAAGGGCCTATTTTCAGAATGTCTTCTAGTGAGACTGTAAGAAAAAAAATCACTTGAATCCTAGGTTGGTGTAATGAGGAAAATAAAGTCACTGTTGATAAACTGCTTTATTAAATATCTACAGAGTGTTGCAAAAAATATTAAAGCTCCTGTGCAAACAAATTATTGAAACTTCCTTTAATGAGACAAGTGACTGTGATTATTGTAAAGTGACTAGTCTGTGGAGAATAGAATGTGGCTTCGATCCCATAAAAAGATCAAACACTTGTTACATTTGGATCAAAGTGTTTTGCTATCCCAGTGAATTCATTCTTTATTTTAGCAGCATTACTTTGACTGGATAGAAACTCTTTTGAGCAACTCTACTGTCTTTGACAGTTTGCTTCAAAAGTGAATGGTTTCATATGATTAGTAGAAAAACTGAAGAAGTTACACATAAAGATGTTATTTATATTTCTGCAGCTGTTTTCGTTGTGAGCCGAGAAGAACATTTTTATTTTGGTTTGTGCTATTTCTTCCTTTAGTGATCCAGACTCCAGCAATTAGTTGACATCTGAACTAGATTTCTGTCTTTTGGAATAGTTGCTTTCCATGTTATTTCATTCCCTCAGTACAAGAATGACATTGCATCATATGAGTGAACATGGGATAAAAGAAGGAATTCGGGGCAGATGTACAAGCTAAGCATGGAAAAAGGCCATCATCAGCCAGTTTCTATTCATACAGTTGCAACAGTTGCCATCATGGTTGGTTTAGCATGCATGTTTTGGTCCTTGGTTCCTATAAAGCATGTGTTGCTTGGACAAACCATGATACACAAAATAGCTTCTGTGATGACCCAGGGTGTGATACAAAACAAACACAGTCACAGAAAACAGGTGAAGCCCCTTTTATTCTTCAGTTTGCTTCCAAGCTCTGAATAACTTGGACAGAAATAACAAATAACAAATAACTCCGACAAAAACAGTTACACAAAGAAGGAAAAAAACAACACAAACCAGGCGAGATAAGGTCTAGAGGATGTCCACAGATGCCAATCTCAGAGAGGGACTATAAACTAGAGATATTTACATGATTTGTTTCCAGCGTTTGTCAGTACACAGGTCCAAACTCTTCTGCAGTTATCACACTGCAGCCCATGAAGAGGTTCAAGGCCCTCTCCTCTCGAGTAGACCACGTCTCTCCCTTATCCTCTCCTCCCTGCGTGCCCTAGGATGGATAAGGGATGGGCCTGGGTCCTCCTCTGACTGCTCAGCCGTCGTCTGCCCTTCCCCAGCCTCCTCTACAACCTCCAGAGCCACACTTCCACTCCCCGTCAGCTGTTCCTCCTCTCCCTCAGAGTCAGTCTCCACCACGGGCATGATAGCTTCAGAATCCCATCGTTGGTGATAAGAAGCAGGAGAATAGTGGCCTATTTGGGGCTGAATCAATAGAAGAAAGTCAAGCAACTGTAGGATTTACCCAAAAGTATTTGCTTTTTAAAAATTATTACAAAATTGCACACTGTTGCAAAGCACTAGAAAATCACACTATCATCTCCATTTCCTAGAGTGATGGGAGGGCCAGATTGTTATTCTATAGTAACAATAATCAAAACCCCAAGAAGTTATGGAAATGGGGGCCTTAGCTTCCTTGAATCAGAAGGGCCCTTTTTGTTGTCTTCATTTCTGTTTCACTATGGGGAGGAGAGGGAACTAGAAGTTCTTGCTCAGAGTTCCCCCATAGTTCCATTGCAGGAGAAAGAATTCATGTGAACAAAGGCCCTATATAAACCCTAGGATAATGTTGCAGGATCTAATTTGAGTCGGTCACTGGGACCAATGGTTTATTTTTCCAAGTTTTCAAGCTCGTGCTAGAGCCCATCATTCAGGGATTTTCTCTCTCTTCAGAATATATGCACTGGGCTGTTCTGCATGTTGTATTTACATGGTCCCTGGTTGTGTGTAGTTTTTAGTTGTTTATTAAGATGTTGATGGCTGACTATTAAGTTCTTAATTGTTGTTTTTATGATTCTATGCCTTCAACTTCTAAGTACCTGATAGGCTGGTGGTAAATCAGCACTCCTATTGACTGATAAAAGCCTGTTTCCCAGGGTTCAATGATTTCTCTGGCTATTTTTGTCCCCGCTCGGCCAACAATTGTAGTAGCTGCAAAATTGAATGCATGCAATGTGAGGCTATCAATCACTTGCGTTCTTGCAGTCTGCTAATTAGCTTCCTCTCTGTCCCACACAGTTGCAAGGTCAATCCAGGAGTGGAGGGGATCTGGTAAATTACATTTCAACGTTTCTCCAGCTCTAAACCATCTTTGTAGTGCATGATTTGTCCTCCCTTGGTAGCCTCTGGATGGTGGATGATGCCCACTTGCACACCTCAGAAGTTGGATTCTACTGTTTCTGAAATGTTTTTAATATATTGCACTGGCGGGGTGTGCAGTGTAGTAGGTCTTATGACTTCTTTCTTTGTTTCTCTCTCCACCATATTGTGCTGGCATCTTGTGATAAATGCTTGTGGAAGCCTATTTTGCCTAAATTGTTCATGTAGGTACCTACACCCCAGATGTTTTACTTCCTGGATACTACAGTGTGTTCTCACCCTGCCATAGAGTGTTCTGATGTAACTCTTTTTATGTGACAGTGGATGGTTACCGTTGAAATCCAGAATGCCTGGAGTGTTGGTAGCCTTGCCATATACCATTGTTTCCAGGCTTCCATCTTCTGTTGATAAGCATTATCTAAGCACATGTTTCTTCCTCCACTGTGAATTGTATATCTAGGAACATGGAATTTAAAAGGGTATAAAAGTCTTCCAGCACATTTCTTTGATAACCACAAATGTGTCCATCCATGTAGCGGTACCAAACTTTAGGTGTTTTAAAATGTACCATGTTCCAGTTTATATGGGACTGTTTCTCAATAACTCCTGATATGGAGGGTCCCCTGGGTGTCCCTTTTATTTGCCCATTTCCCTTTTAAACATGAAGAAGTTTAACGGGAGTAGATTCATGATTTGTGTCCTGGTTAGGTTGTTTTGATTTATGTTGTAATCTTGTAGTTTTCTGTTTATCACTTTGTGTGCTAAGGGGGGGGGAGTGGTGATGACCTAGTGGTGGAGTTGTCACCTCACAATCAGGAGGCTGTGAGTTCAAACTTAGGTAGAGTCCGATATTTTTCTCTCTGGGCACCATGAGAATATATCTGCTGAACAAAACTCTGCATTGGTGACAGGAAGGGCATCCGGCCACTAATCACTCAGCTCCATTCAGTTGTCCAGATTCCACACCACAAAGGATTATGGGGGTCATTAAAAGATGATGATGATGATGCTAAATGGGGGAGATGGATATAAATAGGATCACTACATCAAAAGAAACCATGATCTCATAAGGAGCCATTTTAAAGCCTTGTAGCTGTGTCAAAAATTATGTGGATTGTTAAGTTCTGCGCATGGGCACAAGGAACGGAGACAAGACGGTGAATAGTGAACTTCAAACTCTTTATTAAACATTCTGAACAGAGCAAAACCCTAGGGCAACAGCAGCCCTTTTATAGGCAAGCTGCTGCTCTAGCAACCAATAGGAAATGTGGAGTATTAACCCACTTAACCAATGAGAGTGGCTCGTGAACAGATTCAGTGGCTCAATCAGATTCTCCTGAATGGACCAATCCGATATCGCTATTATCGGCCAATCAGAAGTGCAGGGCTAGAACCCTGCTATTTTCGAAAGCTTTTGAAAAACTTTATTTAAGTGTTTTATTAGTTCATAACACCCCTTCCTCCGGGTTCCGTTTGGGGGGTGCAGTGATGTAATCTCTGAGGTAGGAAGGTTGCTTTGACTGTCTATTGGCTTTACGCTGTCCCACCGGTTCTTGTCCGTAAGCCTGTTTTGGCGGGGCGTTTTTGGGCAAGTCAGGTGCTGGTGGTTCCTCGTTGGAAGACTCGGTGCCGCTAATGTTCTCGTCATTGTCCTCTGGCCCTTGCGGGCTTGCCTCTGTTGGGTTGTTCCTCTGTGGCGAGGCCACACCCATCCCTGATCCTTCTTCACTTGTTACGCCCAATGGCTGCCTTCTTTCGTTCCTGCTTTCCGCCATCTCGAATTCGGTTTCTTCGACATCCCCTCCCCCCTCAGTTTGGGAGTTACCGGAGTTGCGGAAACTAGGTTGTAGCCTTGAGCGAAGCTGATCAATATGGCGTTTCCATATTTTTCCGTCGCAGGTTTTCACCCGGTACGACCTGGGTCCAGTGGCTTGAATAACAGTGGCCTCGATCCACAACGGTTTGCCCGAAAGGTTTCTGGCAAAAACTAAGTCGCCTATCTTGAACTCTTGAAAAGGGCATTTTCTGCTAGATCCACAGGGTTTCTCTGGCTCGTAAGACAGGTGAAGCCGGTCGAGGTGGGAGCGGAGTTTGCGTCCCATCAATAGTTCTGCTGGAGTCTTGTTGGTGACGCTGTGCGGAGTGATGTGTTGGAGAAGGAGTATTCTATTTATCTTATCTTCAATGTCCCCATAGTCCATCTTGCAGAGGGTTTTTTAAACAAACTGTACCATGCGCTCGGCTCTTCCGTTAGCCACAGGGTGCGCTGGCAAAGTTAGCGCATGGCGAATACCGCGGTCCGCTAAGTATTGTTCAAAAGAAAATGCGGTAAACTGGGGTCCGTTGTCGGATACCAGAACGTCTGGCAGTCCATGCGACGTGAATAATCTATTCAACTTCCGGACGACGCACTCGGTTGTAGTACTTTTCATTTCGTGGATCTCGAGCCAGTTTGAGTAGGCATCCACTGTTAATAGGAACGTATGTTCCTTAGTAGGTCCCGCAAAGTCAATATGAATGCGGGACCATGGTCCCCGAGGTGTTTCCCATTCTATCAGAGTTGCCTTTGGTGGGGCATTGCTAACCTCCTGGCACTTATAACAAGTCTTTACCCAGGCTTTGATTTGTTTGTCGATGCCTGGCCACCACACATAGCTTCGTGCGAGCGCTTTCATACGCACGATGCTGGGGTGGCCCTCATGCAGCGTCTTTAGTACCGCTCGTTGTAACCGCTCTGGGACGACGACTCTATCCCCCCACAGGATGCAGCCCTTTTGCGAAAAAAGTTCAGTTTGTCGATTCTTGAAGGGAATGAAGTCGTGAGGGGTTCGATCTACTGGCCATCCTCGTTCGACCCAGCTAAGAACCCGCTTTAAGATAGGATCGCATTTTGTTTCGATTGTGATATCTCTAGCGGTCAGCGGCGGTGAATGCAGTGTTTCAATCTGGAGCGTTGTAAGGGTTGGAGCTGGGTCATTGACAGTTTCCGGAAGTGGTGCACGGCTCAATGCGTCAGCGTGGGGAATGGCTTTCCCCGGGTGGGGCTGCAGCTTATAATTGTACGCAGCCAAAAACTCCGACCAGCGAGTCATTCTAGGTGATAATATAAAGGGAGTTGGCTTGTCTCCCGCTATAATTCCCAGCAAAGGTTTGTGGTCGGTAACAATAGTAAAAACTCATCCATAAACATATTCATGAAACCGTTTAACAGCAGATACAACAGCAAAAGCCTCTTTATCGATTTGATTATAGTTACGTTCAGCCTTTGATAGAGTTCTTGAAAAATAGGCAATAGGGGCTTCACTACCGTTTGGTAACACATGGCTCAAAATGGCTCCTACTCCAAAGGGTGATGCGTCACATGTGATTGTTAAAGGCAAAGTCTCGTTATACTATTAAAACAGCATCTGAAGTTAATACGTTTTTCACTTGTCGGAACACGTGTTCCTCTTGGTGCCCCCAAACCCAGGTTGCTTTTTTGTTGAGAAGCCGATGTAGGGGCTCGGCTACGGTCACTTTGTGGGCAGGAAGATGTTGTAAAAATTAATAAGCCCCAGGAAAGCTTGGAGATCAGTCTTGTTCCTGGGTCTTGGGGTATTCTTGATTGCTCTTAACTTGCTACTGGTGGGGTGAATGCCTTGTTTATCAATTAGGTACCCCAGGAACTCTACTTTATCTGTACACAGTTGACATTTTTTTTTTTAACTTTAAGGCCAGAGTCTTTAAATTTCTGGAGAACGAGTCTAAGACGCTCCTTTAGTATTTCTCTATTCGGGGCAGCAATTAAAACGTCATCAAATTATGGTACGACCCCTTTTATACCCTGTAATAGTTTCTCCATCAAGCTCTGAAAGATCCCTGGGGCCACACTAACTCCGAATTGGAGTCAGTTGCACTTAAAGGCGCCTCAGTGCGTAACGATCATTTGCGCTTCTGCTGTTTTTTTATCTACAGGCAGTTGTTGGTACGCCTGTGCTAAATCCAATTTAGCGAAGAACTTTCCGCCCCCCAGGGAATGGAGGAGGTGTTTTACCACCGGTACCGGGTAAGCGTTCTGTTGAAGGGCGTGATTCAGGGTGGCACGGTAGTCCCCACAAATTCTTAATGATCCATCCGGTTTTATGGGTGTTATGATTGGGGTTTCCCAGGGAGCATGGTCTGTTGGTTCTAAAACACCCTGGGCTATTAATTTATCAAGCTGCTCGTCAATCTTTGGTTTAAGGGCAAAAGGGACTCGACGAGGCTTAAGGCGGATGGGGGCTACTTCAGGGTTAAGGTTAAATGATATCGGGGTCCCCTAGTTTATCTGCAAAGACGTCCTGGAATTCCTGGACGAGGGCCTCCTCCCAGTCGTCGCTGCTGGTTTGGTTAATGCCGGCTACCTCAATCTCAAGTGGAGCAAACCATTGAAGGCCTGACAAGCTAGGCCGATCACGGTCGATGACAGTCAATGGTAAAGATGCAGTACGATTTTTGAATGAGACCTGACTAGGCTGGATCCAACGACCGGAATTCGGTTTCCTTGATAGTCCTTGAGAATGATTCTTTGGGTTCTGAGGTCTTGCCGCCGGATGGCAGGGATCAATTGTTTAAGGCTCTTCCAGGAAACCATTGNATGATGGTTTGGTGTGCCTCTTCTCATTTCGTTGAATGGGCTAGTGGTTTATTTTTGCAGGAGTGGTTGTTCCATTGGTGGTTCGAATGTTCCCGATTCACAGGACGACTTCCTGTGGGTTGGCGGCAGTTGGTCCCCCTCTGAAGTGGGCTGGATCCTAGCTTGCTTCGACAGACCTTTCCGATGTGGCCTCTCTTCCCACAAATATGGCAGAGCACGTCGAGGAATTTGCAGTCTGATCGTGGGTGGTTTGCCCCACAACCTGCGCATTGGTACTGCAGTCTCTGGTTACGCTGGTGGCGTTGGTCTCGTTCAGACCGGAGCCGGTTGACTTCTTCCTCATCACTTTCTGATGATGATTCGAGGTCCTCATGGTGGGTTGCCATTGCATGTCTCTCAAGGCGAGATGAGGTTTCGCCGGTGAGTTGGCGGAGCAGGGCGTTGGTGCGGCGCATTCGGGCAGCCGACTTCCTGGTTGCTTCTGCTGCAGTAGCGTCAGCGATGGTATCTGCAAGGCTGATGTCGCCTTTCGCCATCAGCTTACTTTGCACGTGCGGTGCATCTAAACCCAGAACTATTCGGTCTCTTAGAGCTTCTTCGAGGTCGGCGAACCCACAGAGGCCTCCCAGTTTCCGGAGATCCGCGATGAAATCTGCAACACTTTCTCCTTTCCGCTGGTCTCTCTGGTAAAATTCATGTCTTCGGACAAGCGTTGGTATGGTAGGTGCATAGTGGGCCCATAGGAGGGGCTCGAGGACGTCCCAGTCCATGGATTTCACCTCAGCTGGTTTTGCCAGTGCCTTAGCCATCTTAAAAACGGCAGGTCCGCAGTGAGTCAGGAATACCGCTCTCTTTTTCCCAGTAGTGGCATCCTTCAAGTTGTTGGTCTCCAGAAACATCTGGAACCAGTCCATGTATGAGTCCCAGTCTTCTTGTGCCGGGTCGAATGGAGCAGGTGGTATGGTGCCGCCGGTCATGGTTTCCGCCGTTGATCTGCCTTCAGCCACATGGTCTGTTTAGTGCTCTGTAGTGTTCAGTCAGCTCTGACGTCTCCGCATCCCACCTTCGTCACCAGTGTTAAGTTCTGTGCATGGGCGCAAGGAACGGAGATGAGATGGTGAATAGTGAACTTCAAACTCTTTATTAAACATTCTGAACAGAGCAAAACTCCAGGGCAACAGCAGCCCTTTTATAGGCAAGCTGCTGCTCTCATAACCAGTCGGAAACGTGGAGTTTTAACCCACTTAACCAATGAGAGTGGCTTGTTGACAGCCAATCAGATTCTCCTGAGCGGACCAATCCGATATCGCTATTATCGGCCAATCAGAAGTGCAGGGCTAGAACCCTGCTATTTTCTAAAGCTTTTGATAAACTTTATTTAAGTGTTTTCTTGGTTCATAACATGGATGATGTGACTACGGTGTTTGAGGGTGAAGTCAGGAAGCTTAATTATTGTGCCAGCCATTTAGCCTTGTTGTAGGTGGGAATATCCCCTAGCGCTACAATAGGTCTGAGGGGGACCCCTAGTTTGTGTATCTTGGGGAGTCCATAAAATCTCACCGGGGTGGCGTTTTCTCATTTTTTACCATTCCTTTTCTGTTATACAGTTGCTTTGTTTCAGTTGGCTGAGATAAGGATTCTGTTGTTAGCCTCTTTTCTTTCCATCTCTTGGCTTGGCTTCCGGATCTCTGGGAGCTACAATACCCCTTTTCTTTTTCTGGTACTCGTAGTATTCATCATTCATGTGTTGAGCACAGTCATTCATAAAGAAGTATGTTATTTATTTAGGAGCCAAGGGATTTGGGCATCTGATCAATTCCTTTGCAAACTGGATCCAACAAGTGGATGCAGAGAGGACCTGTCAGGGATGGCACTAAAAGTAAAGCCTTCTTTTTGTTTCAACTTGACAGAACCTCTTATAGTCCCATAAACAAGCTTAAGCATCCTGTGTTCCTGACCCAGTGCCACATTTTTAAATATATTTATTTACATAGTATTACGTTATAAAACTCTAAATGCCTGGATGGCTGGGGAATTCTGGGAGTTGTGTCCACACTGGCAGGACCCTTTAAATAATTTTCAGGTATCAGGGAGCTCTTGAATAAAAATGATTGCATCTGTAGCTCATGGTATATTAGCATGTTCAGTAAGTTGAGGTATAGTGCACAATGTTAGCCTTGCAATTAAAAAGGAAGGGTTTTTTTGTTCATGATCTCTTGCATAACTGCAATAGAACCCCATATGCAAAAGCCTGCTCCAGTTGGTCCATAAAACCAATGATAAAACCCCAAATCCTTCAAAGTCACAAGGGTAAAGCAAAGCTTAAAAAAAAACCTTAATTATTGATCCATGTTCCTGCTCTTTCATAACATTCTCCACCCTCAAATACAAGCATCAATTGTTGCCTTCTCAAATACCAAGCTGATGTTTGGGTGACGCAGGTTTAGCTAGATATCTTCAGCCAGATATGATTATTTCTAGCTGTACTATGCAGGAGGTATTAATAGATTTCATCGGCATATTGAAAAAAAAATGTGAAGACTGACCATTATAAAGCAACTATAAAAAGCATTGGAACACACTGTCACTCCTTAATTGTGTGCTCTGTTACTAATTATTGTACTACTTCGCCTTTTTGCCATGCCTGTGAGTCTCTTTTCGGCTGCAAAACACGATGAAAAGGAAGAAGAAGAATAGCAGTGTCCACAAAATAACTTTCACTGAAACTTTAGAACCTGAGTCATGTTTCGGGAAGATATTAATTTGCCTCCAAATTTTTGGTCTTCTGTTGTCCTATTACAACAACAACAAAAAATAAAATAGGACCAACCTTTTTTTCCTTGGTGTTCAATTGTCAATGTTCTGCACTGTGTCAGCATAGCTATTAAGAGATATTGCAGAGATGACTACAGAGAGACATAACCTTTGGATAATTGGCATGGTGAGTGCTGGTGATGGTGTTAGCTACATGGATGCTGTTTGTTTGTTTAGAGCCTGAATGTTAGTACAGATGGGATGGGAAAGTAGTTATTCAGTTTCAGAAGCTCGAGCTACAAGGAAAGGATCTTTTGTTTGAAAAGCTATGTGTTGTGAATTAATAAAAGTGCTTAAATAAAGATTATTAAAACCTTTAGAAAAGTGCAGGGTTCTGGCCCTGCACTTCTGATTGGCCGATAATAGCAACATCTGATTGGTCCATTCAGGAGAATCTGATTGGCTATTAGCGGGCCTCTTTCATTGGTTAAGGGAATTCACGCTTCCCGTTTCTTATTGGTTATTTGATCAGCAGCTTGCCTATAAAAAGGGCTATTGCTGCCGTAGTTTTTGCTCTGTTCCACAATGTTAAATAAAGAGTTGAAGTTCACTGTTCATCGTCTCGTCTCCACTTCTTGCGCCCATGCGCAGAACATAACACTGGCGACGAGGATGGGATTTGGAGATGTCAAAGCTGACTGAGCACTACAGAGCACTAAACAGAGCACGTGGCTGAAGACGTACCAATGGCTGAACCATGTCTAGCAGCGTCATACCACCCGCTCCATTCGACCCGGCACAAGAAGACGGGGACTCATATATGGACCGATTCCAGATGTTTCTGGAGACCAACAACTTGAAGGATGCCACTACCAGAAAGAAGTGAGCGGTATTCCTAACTCACTGCGGGCCGACCGTGTTTAAGATGGCCAAGGCGCTAGCCAAACCGGCTGAGGTGAAGTCCATGGACTGGGACGTCCTCGAGCCCCTACTACGGGCCCACTATGTACCAACCATACCAACGCTTGTTCAAAGACATGAATTTTATCAGAGAGACCAGCGGAAGGGAGAAAGCGTTGCAGATTTCATTGCGGATCTCCAGAATTTGCGAGGCCTCTGCGGGTTCGCCGACCTCGAAGAGGCCCTGAGAGACCGAATAGTTCTGGGATTAGATGCACTAGCTACACAAAGTAAGCTGATGACGAAAGGCGACATTAGACTTACAGATGCCATCGCTAACGTTACTGCAGCAGAAACAACCAGGAAGTCAGCTGCACGAATGCGCCGCACCCACACGCCGCTCCGCCAACTCACCGGCGAAATCTCACCTCACCTGGAAGGACAGGCAATGACAGCCCACCACAAGGACCTTGAATCATCATCAGAAAGTAATGAAGAAGAGGTCAACCGGCTCCGGTCTGAACAAGACCAACGCCATCAACGTAAGCAGAGAGTGCAGTACCAATGCGCAGGTTGTGGGGCAAACCACCCACGATCAGACTGCAAATTCCTCGACACGCTCTGCCATGTGTGCGGGAAAAGAAGTCACATCAGAAGAGTCTGTAGAAGCAAGCAAGGATCCAGCCCACCTCAGAGGGGGACCAACTACCACCAGCCCACAGGAAGTCGTCCTGTGAATCAGGAATACTTAAACCACCAATGGAACAACCACTCCTACAGAAACAAACCACCAGCCCAGTCAACAAAACGAGAAGAGGCACACCAAACCATTACAATTGGCCATGCCTCATCACTAGACGCCAAGAAGATCCGGGTGAAGGTCGCCATCGAAAACCAGCCCTGCATGATGGAAATCGATTCAGGATCGTCCCTCTCAATGGTTTCCTGGAAGAGCCTTAAACAATTAATTCCCACCATCTGGCGGCAAGACCTCAGATTCCAAAGAATCATACTCAAGGACTATCAGGGAAATCGAATTCCAGTCGTTGGATCCAGCAAAGTCCGTGTCTCATTTAAAAATCGTACTGCATCCCTACCACTAACCATAGTCGACAGGGATCGGCCTAGTTTGTTAGGCCTCCAATGGTTCGCCCCACTTGGAATTGAAGTAGCCGGCAATCACCGAACCAACAGCGACAACTGGGAAGAGGCCATTGTCCGGGAGTTCCAGGACGTCTTTACAGATAAATTAGGCGAGTACAAGGGGACCCCGATATCATTTAAACTTAACCCCGAAGTAGCTCCCATCTGCCTTAAGCCTCGTCAACTTCCATTTGCCCTTAAACCAAAGATTGACGAGCAGCTTGATAAATTAATAGCCCAGGGTGTGTTAGAACCAACCGGCCACGCTCCCTGGGAAACCCCAATCGTAACACCCATCAAGCCGGATGGATCGTTAAGAATTTGTGGGGACTACCGTGCCACCCTGAATCGCACCTTTCAGCAGAACGCTTACCCGGTACCGGTGGTACAACACCTTCTCCATTCCCTGGGGGGCAGAAAAATCTTCGCTAAATTGGATTTAGCACAGGCATACCAACAACTGCCTGTAGATAAAAAAACGGCAGAGGCACAAACGATCGTTACGCACCGAGGTGCTTTTAAGTGCAACCGACTCCAATTCGGAGTTAGCGTGGCCCCAGGAATCTTTCAGAGCTTGATGGAGAGAATACTACAGGGTATAAAAGGGGTTGTACCTTATTTTGATGACGTTTTAATTGCTACTCCGACTAGAGAAATACTAAGGGAACACCTGAGATTAGTTCTCCAGAAATTTAAAGACTCTGGCCTTAAAGTAAAAAAAAAAAATAAGTGTCAACTGTGTACGGATAAAGTAGAATTTTGGGGTACTTAATCGATAAACAAGGCATTCTCCCCACTGATAGCAAGCTAAGGGCAACCAAAAACGCCCCAAGGCCCAGAAATAAGACTGATCTCCAAGCTTTCCTGGGCCTTATCAATTTTTACAACGTGTTCCTGCCCCACAAAGCGACCGTAGCCGAGCCCCTACATCATCTGTTGGACAAAAAGGCAACCTGGGTCTGGGGACACTGAGAGGAACACGTGTTCCGACAAGTAAAAAACTTATTGATTTCAGGCGCTGTTTTGATGCAGTATAATGAGACTTTGCCTTTAACAATTACATGTGATGCATCACCATTTGGAGTAGGTGTCATTTTGTGCCATGTGTTACCAAATGGTAGTGAAGCCCCTATTGCCTACTTTTCAAAAATGCTATCAAAAGCTGAACGCAACTATAGTCAAATCGATAAAGAGGCTCTTGCTGTCGTTTCTGCTGTGAAACGATTTCATGAATATATTTATGGGCGAGTTTTTACAATAGTTACCGACCACAAACCTTTGCTGGGGATTATAGCGGGGGACAAGCCAACCCCTTATATATTATCTCCCAGAATGACTCGCTGGTCGGAATTCTTGGCTGCATATAATTATAAGCTGCAGCACCGCCTGGGGAAAGTCATCCCCCAAGCTGACGCACTAAGCTGTGCACCACTTCCGGAAACCGTTGACGACCCAGCTCCAATCGTCACAACGCTCCAGATTGAGACACTTCAATCACCACCACTGACAGCTCGAGATATCGCGATCGAAACCAAACGCGATCCCATTTTGGCGCGAGTTCTTAGCTGGGTCGAGCGAGGATGCCCATTGGATCAAATCCCTGACAACTTCAGTCCTTTCAAGAATCGACAGACGGAACTGTTTTCCCAGAAAGGCTGCATAATTTGGGGGGATAGAGTCGTCGTCCCAGAGTGGCTGTAACGAGCTGTATTGAAAACCTTGCATGAAGGCCACCTTGGCATCGTGCGCATGAAGGCGCTCGCATGAAGCTACACGTGGTGGCCGGGTATCGACAAGCAAATCGAGGCCTGAGTAAAGACTTGTTGCAAATGCCAGGAAGTTAGCAATGCCCCACCGAAAGCAACCCCAACAGAGTGGGAAACACCCAGGGGACCATCGTCCCGTATTCATATTGACTTTGTGGGACCTACTAAAGGACACACATTCTTAGTAACGGTGGATGCCTACTCAAACTGGCTTGAAATCCATGAAATGAAAAGTACCACAACCGAATCCATCAACAGGAAATTGGACAGATTATTCGCAACCCATGGACTGCCAGACGTTCTGGTATCCGATAACGGCCCCCAGTTTGCCGCGCTTTCTTTTGAACAGTATTTGGTGGACCGTGGTATTCGCCATGCGCTAACTTCGCCGGCGCATCCTGCGGCCAATG
>BHEV01014029.1:0-17734 GCA_004319985.1 Emydocephalus ijimae
CATGTGAAAAGGCATACAATTTCTTCAGCATGTGAAAAGGCATACAGTTTCTACATTTGAATGTTTCATAATTACAACAACAATCAAATTACTTTCTCTAGTCAGATAACTGCTAAAGTAAAGCAATCTTAGAGGCATCAGGTTTATAGCTTTGTATCTGGGAAGAATGTGTACAACAGTGTTATGATATGGCCAAACCAATGTTATTGACTCATAGCTATACACAACAATTTATGAGCATCTGTACTCTCTTCCTTCAAGGAAGGCAGTTGATGATTTCATCCAAATGGGGATAAATTGTAATGAGCTTTAGTTTTATTTCCCCAAAACAAGCCACCTTCAACCCATGATAGCTAATCATCTCTGTTTTGAATTAGAAATAACTAAACACAAAGACCATCTGCTAATAGTCAAAAATTGAAGTAGATGTTTCAGATCATTTCCTAGAGCAAGGCTCTTCAAACTTGGAAAGTTTAAGACTTGTGGACTTCAACTCCCAGAATTCCTGAGCTAACATGACTGGAGGAAGAATTCTGAGAGTTGAAGTCCACAAGTCTTAAAGCTGTCAAGTTTGAAGACCCCTGTCCGAGAGATTACAAGGAAGATAGAGAAGATTAGACTTTTCTCAAACAGGATTTAGGGCAGGGCTGTCAAACTTACAGCCCACAGACCAGATGTGTCACACACTGGCCACACCCATGCCCATTTTAGTGAAGGGGGGAAAAGTTGTAACATATCATGTGATACTGCAAGTTTGATGCCCCTGGTTTAGGGGATATTCAAGCTTTCCCTGGCTTCATCAGAAGTGGGATTCAAAAAATGTTACTACCGGTTCTATTTACAGAACCTCTATGTCATTTATTATGGTGTCATGTTTGATGCTTTCTTGTTACATAATGTTGAATGCTATGGGACGCTAGCAAGCGGCATCTTCAGGAAGGTGGCAAGGAGGAGGCAGCATGATGAAAGCAGAAAATCAGAGACATGAACAATTCCCACCTTTATGTACATGTGTTGTGATTCATCGGCAGTATGTGCGGACAGCTGAGATCTTGGAGAGCAAAGACTCAGATGAGGGGCCTGTGTGTGATGCAGGGATGGGGCTAGGACTATCAGAGAGTGGAATGCTGCCTTCAGAGCTTGTGGAGGCTGGCAGTGATGCAGAAGACCCCGAGGAGCCTGTGCCCAGTGCACATGTGCACAGGGCTGCTCAAAGGAAAGAGCAGCTGCAGCAGCATGGGCAACTCGGGAGTAAGGCTGAAAGGTGATGACCCCTCCCTTAAGGGATAAAAGCCAGCCCTCAGAGATGGGATTCTTTGCAGGAAGCAAAGAAGTTCTTGCACTTCAAGTCTTGTGGAAGTTCGGACTATCCTGGTTTGTGTTTGGAGACTTTTGTTTTTGATTATTTCCTTGCAATTTAATCTTGTGTTCTTGGCAGCCTTTCACAAGCTTGGCAGGACTTGCTCTTATCTGGGACAATTAGTTTTTAATAGTGTTTTACTGTGAAGGAATACAATTCACAGAGACGCATTAAAAAGGTTTTTCTTTTATCTATGTTTTGCATTTGTTCAATTTGAACAAGGTTTGGGTCAGAACAACATGTATCATGACATTACATGTATATTTGTGGCACAATAATGCCATTTTGATGAACACAGCAAGATCCTGATGAGTATATTTTTAACATCTTTAAATGTCTTTTTTTTTTTCACAGGTCTTAAGAAGAACCAGTGCTTGGGAGGAGGACTGTTTTGCATTACACAGTCATAGATTTCATAATTATAATGCATGCATCACAGTGGCTCTGTCTGCAATTGGCTACCCTATGCATTTATTGAAATGTGTAACACAGGATTTCCAGTCACGATTCCATGCCAGACAGCTATTATCAAAGAGTCACGTTCATACACCATTCATCCTGAACAGAGCCTGGCAAGTATATGACCATTTGAAGCAAACTGTTCCCTGAGATGGAAAATTTTCCTCCCACTCCATTCAGGCACTGGCTCAGCCTAACCCAGCTTAGCCCAGAAGAGTTCTGTGTACAACAACATGGCTGTTGTTGGCCAAGAAACAGATGTCAGGGTAGATGTCATCGCTCATTGAAAGACTTTATTCTTCCCATGTATTATTGATCCAATATTTGCTCCTTGGGTCAATTGATGTTATAGTGAACTCCAGCCAGGCTTTCATGCCCAAGGCCTTTTCTATGAATAACAGCAGGAAACTGAAAAGCAGGTGCAACAAATGAAATTACTCTTCCTCATATGTTAGGCTTGGGGCTTAATAACCACAAGCATTTTCAGGATATTTTCGTTAAAATGACAATAAGAAGTTATTGGGAGCAAAGCATCCCCTATATGAATCTAGAGAAGCTTCTAGAATCCACCTTTTCACTATACTAGTCATAGTTACATACTGTAAGTTTATAATAATGAATATGTAGGGACTGGATGAATAGATGGGGCATTTCAACTGATATCTAAACACACATAAATCCTCGAGTTTATAATTTTGTATCTTCATATTTCCATTATTAAATTAGAGGTAAAGTGTATATTGCAAAATATAACATAATATTTTAGAAATATGACAAAATAAGACAAAACTGCAAGGACTTAGCCAGCCAGTCACCAGGTATCAACATTAACTTGAAGGCATTAAAAAAAGATATAATTCCCAATAACATGCTATTTTACAAGAAACGACTGGACTTTCTGGTATTTCTTTGAAGATGTTTCGCTTCTCATCGAAGCTTCTTTGGAATAATCATGACCTGGATGACTGAGAATCTCCATAGTCATCAAGCTATTTTACAGTTTTACAGAAAACTCTCAAACATAGAATCAGAATATAGAATTAACGTTCACTAAATGGAGACAGGACAACCAGTGCATGGTATTGTAAAGGTGATTATTAAGCCCTTGTTTGTTTTATGAGTTACTTCATGACACTGATTGCTTCAGGGTTATAAATGATGGCTCATCTTAGTCTCTTCTGTTAACTGGGAGACAAGAGCTACCAGGAGGCATATTATAAAGATGAAGCAGAATACAGGAGGCTCAGAGACAAAAGATTCACAACTTTGTGCCATCAGCAGAGAAATGCTTCATGTTCATTAGCTATGGTTTAGTATCTGCTACTGTCATCCAAATTATTTGTGCATAAAATGCAAATTAAACATAGCCTTTGGGTTCATTGTGCATTTTGCAAATTTCTCATAATATTAAAGAATCTGCTTACCTGTGATATAAGGATGCAAGAGGTAGAAAAGTGGGCATTACATTGATGGATTAATTGAAAGACAGAATAAGAAATAAGAAATATTCTTATTTTTGGTGTAGACTTTGCAGTCCAGATGAATATCTTCTCTCATCAGCTTCAGTCAGCTTGGTCTTGATCAGGAATGATGAAACTGTCTTTCAGCAACAGGAACTGAGCTAAAAATTGCCTGTCCCTGTTTTATAAGATATGGTGCATTTGCAGCAGTGGTCCCTGCCTTTAAAAAGGCAGATATGATGAAGAGAATAGAGGCTAACACTTTTTAGAGGGCATGGGACACACAGTGCTTCAATAAATTAAAAAAGCATAAAGCATCTTTGAATGGATAGCTCTTCTCAATGAAGCTCTAAAGGTAGACTTTTGTCCTCTTACAATTGTCCTCCACAAGGGCAATGCCTTATATGTAGTCTTCAACTATTTAATAACCATTCAAAGTTATGAAAGCACTGAACAAAGTTATTTATGACTGTCGTACTTACTAGAGAGCTGTGGTGGCACAGTGGTTAAAATGCAGTATTTCAGGCTAATTCTGCCAACTGCCAGCAGTTCAATTCTCAGAGGCTCAAGGCTGATTCAGCCATCCATCCTTCTGAAGCCAGTGAAGTGCTATTGCTATTACAACTTCCATAGATTCCTCTCAGGCACATGATCAAAAACTGATAGCTTGGCAACCAGTACGTCCTGGGGTCACATGATCATCATTTCCAACTTTCCCAGGGAATTAGAATTATAATTCTTGATTGGCCAAATGTGATTGGACACACAAGGAATTTGTCTTGGTGCAAATGCTCTCAGTATACATAAAAAAAAAGAGTCAAGAGTCAAGAAGCATAAAGTACAACACTTAATGATAGTCATAGGGTACAATAAGCAATCAAATCGTACCAGGAAACAGTATAAATGGTAAGGATGCAAGCAACAATGTTACAGTCATTCAGTCACAAGTGAGAAAGGATGTGTGATTTGCTTTATGACCATAGCCAATAAGGTCATGAACTTGGATGTTGCTCACTTAATTTTCTGCATTATTTAGCAACAGAAATTCTGGTCCCAACCATGGCTATAAGACAAGGACTACCTGTACTTTTGCTACAGGAGTTTATCATAGACTGTAATTCAAGGATATCATAAGCCTGGAAATTCATTGATTTTCCCAGTGATCATGGCATCTATTAAATCACACCAATAGTAGCAATGGGTTTTGTAGGACACATAAGCGGCAGCATATAAACATGCGTAAAAATAAAAAGCATCCACAGTGACATGTAGTTTGTAACCAATGAAGATCCATGGGATTATGCAAAGATTTTTCTTTCCATTTCTCTGAAAAAAGCAGCATAATTTGGAAGAGGGGGTATAGGTAGTAAAAGAATGAATGAATATGGCTTCACCACTTATTTAAACCAAAGGTTGTTATTTGCTGGCCGGCTTGCTTATTTTAAACAAAGCTGTGCTACACAGACTTTAGTTATTATGTTCAGGCACATTTGCTTCCTACTAAGTTGCTTATTTTACTTGAGAGACTCGTCCATTTTTTTCAAGGACTCTCAGAGAACTAAGCTTTTTCTGAAGGACTACTACATTTAAAAATGCTTCTAGCTGCACAGTTCTAGGTGCAAAAAAACAAAACACCCCCTGGCTGTTCAGCTGTAGGCTCAAAGTCTATAGCTGACACATTATCAGAATATATTCAGCTGCTTTCATGAGAACAGAAGTAGAATTTTCTGTCCAAGTAGGTCAAGTATTATTCTATTGCCTTCTAAAGTCATTAAAATAACGATTCTTGAAGAAACTCCATGTAGAACATTTATATCTGTCAAGACATTCTTTCATTGTTTAAAAAAAATCTTTGGGAGGAATGAAGAATGGCCATAGCAATAAGAAAACATGTAAGAATTACAATGAATGGCAGTGTTTGCTGAACCACTTCAAATCTAAATGAGAAAGCTATGGCAATTCCAGAATAAATGTTTCATCTCAAAGCAGCCAGGGTTTGAGTTAAAGATTTTTTTTTTTACAGAAGATAGGAGCAAGAAGTTGCTAAACTTAAACTTCCCCACTAAGATGTATCTCCATTTAAACTATAATCTGTCTAATTTTTTATGCAAAGGTTGTGCAAGTTTCAATGCATAAGTGTTCCTGTGATGAATCAAGTACTTCAGCCCAAAGAAGTATGACTAGCTCCATATTATCCAGAGAAGATCATGGCAGAATAGGAATTTGAAGCTAAGCTCCACTCATCTTCCAAGATATTTACATTGTGTTAGTTTTGGGGTCAACTTAAAGCTGTAGAGCATGGCTATCAAACTTCTGGCCCACAGATGTGTCATGCATTGGCCATGCTTGCTCACACCTGGTTTAGCCAAGGGGAAGAAAGCCTCAATATATCACATGATGCCGCTGTGATGACGTGAGTTTGACATCCCTGCTGTAAAGTTTCTATTTACTTGAGTAGTGCAACGGAAACATTACTGTTTAAAAAATTAAGTTGTTTTTCAAGGTTACCTTTCTCAATAACCTTAATTAAATAATCAATAGGAAGCCTTGAATGGACTACTTAAACATTAGAAAAAGAAGCTCTCGTGTAAGATAAGCAGTGCTATTATAAAGATATTTGGAGTAGTTGTACGCTGTGGATCTTCAGTTCAATTTGAAACCAGATTCTGTAACAGCTTTGTTCCCAATGCCATCCATCTGGTAAACTCACAAGATTCGTTTTTCTCACCATGTGCATGTATGCATCCGAACTAGACTGTGTTGTTTCTCTATGTCATATAATATAGGTGGATATGTGGGTATATGCATAATATGTATTTGTTTCTTTCTTTCTTTGTTTTGTCGTGTTTATGTAGAAAATATTGGAGGTGGAGACCCTTTGAGACCTGAATGCAGAGAAATTTCATTTTAATGTGTGCCAATTAGTGTACATTCAAAGTGAAAATAAAGTTATTCTAATTCTAATTTCTGGCATATCTAGAGAAAACACCAGCTGAGTCAGCACTGATCCGAACTCTACACTGATTTGATTCAAGGTAGAGTCTTTTGCGCATTTGTGTGCCTTTGTGCGCCTTTGTGCGTCTTTGTCACCTTTGGTGTTTTAGTCATGCTGGCCACATGACCATGGAGACACCTTCGGACAGTGCTGGCTCTTCAGCTTTGTAATGGAGATGAGCACCGCCCCCTAGAGCCAGAAACGACGAGCGCATATGTGTGAGGGAAACCTTTACCTAGAGTTTTTGATTTAAGAAATAACTAGATGGCTAAGTATCCATCTCAGGTATCATATTTACTTTTGGGATACCAGTGGAATTTAATTTGATCATTAAGAGGGTTTATAGAAAGAAGAATCACAATGTAAACTTTAGAGAAAGAGGTACATCTACAATTGTACTTATAACTGCTATACAGAACAGCAGACACCATTTTTTCTTTCTTTTTTCTTTTTCTTTTACCTTTTTTCTTTTTTTCATTTTGCACTTTAGCTTTCCCTTTTATTTCTTTTTTCCTTCTTTATTTTAGTTGGTATTCATCTGTACTCGTTTTTAAAACATTTCAAAATATTATTAAATTTTTATTTTTTTTAAAAAAAGGATTTTAGTTCGGCTGTGGGGTGTTCTTGTAAACAATAACAATAGATAATTGAGAGCTTAGTCGTGCTTTGTGAGATAATACCTGACCCAACAGGAAAAGGCAAAAATAAACTGGAAAGGGAGACCGTATGTCATGGAGCAAATAGGTGGGTTTTTTTTGACTGGCCATTATACCACCTACTATGACAACTATTTTATGACTCTTTATGTCAGAGTCTTTTCATTGATCAAACATAACCATTGCCCCTGTAGGTTAGGGGGTATTGCAGAAAAGGATTTTATTCTCAGGGTAACGTAACTTCATTTGGATGTTCAAACATGAAGTCATCTAACAATCTGGGTTTACAGTTCATTGGGAGGCCTTGATTATGTTAAGTCATGCCTAAACTACCTCCTGTTTGGATTATAGTAATATTCTCTCTGTGGGATTATCTCTGAGAGGCTTTCAGAAGCCACAGCTGGTCCAGAATACAGCAGCATATCCAGGTTTTGGTATTTCTCATTATGTTCATGTAACATGGCTACAATGAGAGCTCCCAGGAGGCTTCTGTGTGCAGTCAAGGTGCTGCTTGTCACCTATAAACCTCTTTCAAAGTGCAGGACCAGACTATTTATGGGGCTGCTTCTCTTCCATTGTTTCCACTCACCCACCAGGTCTAGCAGAGAGGTCATACATCAGAGCCCCTCCTTCAAAAAATGTCAGCATGTTGGGCTCAGGAGTTGTATCTTCAGTCTGGCAGCGCCTGCCCTGTAGAACAGCTTCTCCCTGGAGATTTGGATGACCCCAAACCTGTTCGGTTTTTGCAGGGCTCTGAAGACCTGGCTGTTTCCCTAGGCAGCTGAGCCAGGAGGTTAGACAAGCTCTGAGGATAATTTGTGTGTACATCTTTAATTATTGGGATGTATTGTTTACCTCAGACATCATGGGTTATTGCTTGTAACTATTATTTTAATCCTTGTAGACTGTTGAGAGTCACTAGGTGAAAAGAGAGAGAGAAGAAAACAAGCAAGCAAATTTAGGCCTAGTAATCTTACTTATAAAGGGAAAACCAGAATTATTTATTTAAAAAAAAATGATGATGAGGAAGGTGGGGGATATCTCTTCTGCCCATCTAGTTCCCAAGTGGGGGAGATCTTTCCATTCAAGAAAAGATAATGTTAGATAATGGACCCAGATGGAACTCTTTCATTGGAAGGAAGTTATATCACACTTAAATGGGAGGATGAGAAAGCAGAGTTGACAGAAATCTGTTTGTTATTCTGTCATTAATCTATCATCCGCCTAGCAATTTATCAAGAGGCACGGAACTTTCAAAAACCACTGGAAAGAATATTTTAAGTACTTACCATGGATAGTCCCAAAGGAGTGGCCTTTGTTATTCTGGTCTTCGTTAGGCAGCAGACACACTTTAGTAGGTGGGGGTCCATGCATCCAACAGTAATTGTATCAAGCCCACCCTCCTTACATTGTGTCATTTGCAAAATCTGAAAACAGTGGAATAGTTTTCTTATAAATGTGCATGTGATAATTGTAAAGTTGCAAAGGAGCCACTTTCAACCATAAACTGCCATGCTTGTTCTAAAGCTGTTTTTAAGACATTGATAGATTATTGGAAAGGAGAGAGGATGAGAAAAAGAGGTTTTATTTGAGAAAAAGATGCAGCTGTTGGATGGGAGGATTTTCCAAGGAAATATTTATATCAATTATTTATTTATTGGGACACTTGAAAAAAAGGAGAATGCAAAAATAAATAGTTGGCTCTTTATAATAAAAACCTTTATTGTCATTGTACATATATATACAACAAAATTGATTTTTGCTTCTGCTGGTGCTATCCATAACAAAAGTACAACACAACATGAATAATATAGAAAGTGGTTGTTATACAAGTAACTAGGGAGAAACTAGTCATATGTTTCCATGTATGCGTGGAGTGATTGTAGTTCTATTTAGGAGTTTGACAGCCCATAGATAAAAGCTGTTTTTAAACTGGCTGGTTATGCTTCTGTGTCTTCTGCCCGATGGTAAAAGTTAGAAAAGAGAGACCAGGATGTGAATTGTCCCTAAGTATCTTCCTTCGTCTGCTGAAGCAACGAGACCTGGCAATGTTGTCCAGTGGTGTTAGGGGGTTACGAATGGTTTCTTGTGCCAAATTAATCACTCTCTGTAGTACCTTCTTAATTCTCATTAACTTAATGAGTCTTAATTCCAAGTTCTGGTGGGGGGCAGCATTTTATGAGCCATTTGCTAGTTAGGCTGAATTCTTCCTCCTGGGACTGAAGTAGGAACTCTGTGTCAAAATGCAGGAGCAAAACTTGGTTTGACTCTTGTTATTCACCTTGGGCTATTCTTTAAAACACTTTGATTTGCTTTCAGACCAAGAAGACATAATAATGAAACAATAATTCAAAACCAGATTAATGAAGAGAGGGGAAGTCATTAGAAATAAAAAGAAGAGAGAGATAATTCTGCTGTAAATGTGACTGATGTCAGTAAATTAATCATATTTGGCTGACATGACTAAATTAGTTAGAAATACAGTCTTTTTCTAAAGTTGCTACAATTAAGCTTTTAAGTTCTTGACCCATAAATTCTGAGTTAAGTATCCCAGATGCCAAGAATATTACTGTAGCTCTTTGCCTATATCATTTTTATATAAAAATTGTAGAATTCTAAAAGATTTTAATTAACCTTTTCTAGAAGGCAAGAATCCACATTTTAAGGTTGATTATTTTTGTAAGGTGGTTATTTTGAATCCTTAGATATCTAAGGATTGTCCTTCATGTCAAAAATGAATTTATTAGCTGATGGCATATCGTAATGGGTGCATTTGTTATATGTTTACTTTCCTATTATCCTTTATAATCATATATTAGCCTTTCATCATATTTTAAGATCACCAAAATATGGAGGTTATAAGTTCCTGACAACTAAAGTAGCAATAGCAATAGCACTTAGACTTATATACCGCTTCACAGTGCTTTACAGCCCTCTCTAAATAGTTTACAGAGTCAGCATATACCCACTCCACCCCAACAATCTGGGTCCTCATTTTACTGACCTGAGAAGGATGGAAGCTGAGTCAACCTTGAGCCTGGTGAATTTTGAACTGCCAAATTGCAGGCAGGTGGCAAGCAGCAGAAGTAGCCTATAGCAGTGGTTGCCAACCAGTGGGCCAGGGACCACTGGTGGTCCATGAAAAAATGTTGGTGGTCTGCAGAGGAATGTCACCCTCAAGGCACCCCCCAAGCAATTAATGTGTAGTGTGAAGGATGTGTGTTTGTGTTTATTTTCATGGTCATGATGTGCACTGAAAATGGTGTTTGATGTTGTTGTATGAGGTGCAGTGACAATAAAGTAAACTAACTAATCCAGGGTGTGCGGGAATACAAGGCTTGCATTGCTTGCATTGCAAACAACATGAGTTAGTGAGGGGAGGGGGAAAGGGTGGAGGGGGGAACTTGCCCCATGTGCCCCATGCACCTGGCCTGGCCACCAAGCTGCTTCTTTCCGCTTCTTCTGCTTTTGGCTTTATGCAAGGAAAGCAGCAAAAGGTTTTTTTCTCTCCCCCAAACTCCACCAGAAATGAGTCTTTGGGACCCTGCAAGGCATCCTGCTCCAAAAAGCTGCGCTGGCATGACAAGTCTCACAAAGACTCATTTCTAGTGGAGTTTGGGGCAGAGAAAGAAAGACTTCCACTGCTTCTGTTGCTTTCCTTGCATGAAGCCAAAAGTTTTCTCTCTCTCTCTCTCCCCCTGAGAATGGAGCTGGAGACAGTATCCTGACCCCAAATAAAGAACAATCGATCGGTAGGAAAACAGGGTGGGGAATTTTCCTGCAGACTTTTGGGGGGATTTTCCCAGAGTCTCTGCTCCCCGGGATTTAAAATTATGTGTTTGATGTTAAGCCTGTGTTCCCCAACCAGGGTTAAGGAGACAAGCTAAACAGAATGTGCAGCGTTAGTCAGATAGGCACACAGATAAATGAGTGAGATAAGTTTGTATGTTTGTTAACATACAGTAAAAATAACAGATACGCTTGTGCTATCAAAAATATAGTTTATTCCATTTAGAGTTTATAGCATAGTCAAAATAACAGTCCATTAGTCATGTATCATTTTAGTCAGTCCATTCAAGGATATTCAATTAGCAAAGTCCGTGTAGAATATCCAATGTCAGTTCACTTACAAATAAATCAGTCCTTTCTCTCTCCCTTTCCAGTAGGAGAAAAAAGCAGTCTTCAAACCATCCAGTAATTAGGGATCATTAAGCCAGAGAGAGAGCAAGCTGCCGTTGACTTGCTTCTTTTATGGTGCTATTACAACCATTCCCTTAATTACATTCCTACAGTTAAAGTTGCAGACACTTTAACTAACAAACCATGATAACTTATTTATTATTTTACCTAAACCAGTTAGGGTAAACAATGTTATCCCTAACAGTCCCCGAGATCCAAAAGGTTGGTGACTCCTGGCCTACAGTACTGTATTCTAACCGCTGCGCCATTGTGCCAAGTAAATTAGGTTAGGGAAAAATGAAATACATTATCTGAAAGTACCTCAACATTTGTACCCCCAAAGTTATTATATTTATCCTATTGGGAGATGAAGGTAGAGTGTTTTTTTTTAGAATAGAATAGAATTCTTTATTGGCCAAGTGTGATTGGACACACAAGGAATTTGTCTTGGTGCAAATACTCTCAGTGTACATAAAAGAAAAGATACATTCATCTAGAGTCAAGAATTGTAAGGTACAACACTTAATGATAGTCATAGGATACAATAAAGAATCAAATCATACTAGGAAACAGTCAATATAAATCATAAGGATACAAGCGACAAAGTTACAGTCATACAAGTGGGAGGGGATGAGTGATAAGGAGTGATGAGAAGATTAACAGTAATAGTTGTGCAGACTTTGTTATAGTTGAATAGTTTTCTGGTACTATTCTACATGCACAAAATTTGTTCAAGTCAGCCCCCTCAACTGGGGTTTTGTACAATTCTAGGGTTACACAAGAGGCTGGTAGGAGTGCCACAAAAGATCATG
Source organism: Emydocephalus ijimae (assembly GCA_004319985.1). Taxonomy (NCBI): domain Eukaryota; kingdom Metazoa; phylum Chordata; class Lepidosauria; order Squamata; family Elapidae; genus Emydocephalus; species Emydocephalus ijimae. The sequence continues at coordinate 11,922 of BHEV01014029.1, forward strand.
CTTGAAAAGTTTAACATACCGCACAGCACTAGTATTTGCAGTAGTGAGCATTTTTATTCACCACAATTCATCTGCCAGCTTGCCACTTTGTTTTCATAAATATTCTAAAAAGTGAATTCTATAAGTTAGTAGCAAGCTTCCCTTGAACTTTTCATATAACTTTTCATTTTACAGAGGACAATGTTGAAAAAGCACTACGCAATCTAAAACCATCTCTATCTATTGGACCGGATGGAATATGTGCCTACTTCTGAGAAAAGCTATCCACTGTCAAAGCCAAACCTCTAAGCATAATCTTTGAAAAATCTTTCAGGACCAGCTCCTTGCCTAACCTATGGTCACAAGCCACGGTTATCCCCATCTTCAAAAAGGGAGACTCCAGCCTAGTTGACAATTATAGACCAATCTCCTTATGCTGCGTCACCTGTAAAGTCATGGAATCAATTATTAACCAATCCATTATCCTCCACTTAGAGACAAACAACCTACTCTCCAATAAACAATTTGGTTTCAGAAAAAAACTATCCTGTAATCTGCAACTCTTACACTGCAAAAACATATGGACGACACAACTCAATCAGGGCAAAGCAATAGACACAATCTACATAGACTTCTGTAAAGCCTTTGATTCAGTGGTACATGACAAACTACTCCTAAAAATAAAACCCTATGGTATCTCTGGACAACTGTATAACTGGATAGAAGCATTCCTGTCAAACAGACAACAAATGGTCAAAATTGGGAGTGTCCTATCAAATTCTGTACCTGTCAATAGCGGTGTCCCCCAAGGCAGTGTTCTAGGACCAACTCTCTTCATACTCTACATAAATGACCTCTGTGATCATATTAAGAGCAACTGCGTTCTTTTCGCTGATGATGTAAAGCTGTTCAATACCACGGATAATACTGCTACCCTTCAAAAAGATCTTGACTATGTATCAGAATGGTCAAACAAATGGCAACTTCAAATCTCAACAAATAAATGCTCTGTCTTACATATTGGCAAAAAAAATCAGAAAACAAAATACAAGCTGANCAAAAACTTTGTCAAGGACCTTGGAGTACTCATCTCAAATAATCTAAGTGCTAGAGCCCACTGTAACTACATAGCCAAAAAGGCATTAAGAGTTGTTAATCTAATCTTACGTAGCTTTTTCTCCGATAATATCACACTATTAAGTGGAGCATACAAAACATTAGCTAGACCAATACTTGAATACAGCTCATCAGTCTGGAACCCACATTATGTATCTGATATTAACACAGTTGAGAAAGTCCAGAAATCTTTAACAAGTCCAGTTCTCCACTTCTCTACTCTTTGTAGAATGCCTTATGCCAGCAGACTTGAAATTCTAGAACTAGAAAACCTTGAATTATGCCATCTTCAGTCTGATCTAAGTATGGTATATAAAATCATACATTGCAATGTCCCACCTGTCAATGAATACTTCAGCTTCAAACATAACAACACAAGAGCACACAACAGATACACACTCAAGGTTAACTGCACCAAACTTGATTGCAGGAAATACGACTTCAGCAACAGAGTGGTCAATGTCTGGAATACTCTACCTGACTCTGTAGTTTCTTCCCCAAACCCCAAAAACTTTAACCTTAGACTGCCTACTATTGACCTCACCCCTTTCCTAAGAGGTCTGCAGGGGGCGTGCATAAACGCACCAATGTGCCTACCGTCCCTGTCCTATTGTTTCTTTTACTTTTCTTATATGTACCCATTTCATGTATTCATAACTATGTATATACTGATACTTATTATCTTGTAAACAATTGACAAATTAAATAAATAAATAAATAAATAAATAAATAAATAAATAAATAAATAAATAAATAAATAAATAAATAAATAAATAAATAAATAAATAAATATTTTCCCTCCGTTTTTATGCAGGGATTCACTTAGACCTGAGAATTATTTCAAGGATTTCTCCAGGATAAAAAGAGGCAAAAAGGATCCTTTGGGTGTGAAAAATATATGAATGTAAAACACACACTGTATTCATAGTGATGTATCTAGCATGTTATATAAATTTTGTTGATTAGTGATGGCATTCCTAGCAGCCATAGTCTGATTAATTTATTATTTCAAGTAAAATGGTGCTGAACTCTTGGGCCATGTAAGAGATTTCTGTTTCACTATACTACTAGACTTGAAGTGAACACACTGAATGGGTACTGGGAAACCAAGCTGGGATGATACAGACAGCTAGAAAAAAGTATAACAAAAAGGGACAGTACACAGTCAGCATATAACTATAACGTGTCACCCATAAAGTTTACACAAATTCCTTCCTAACCTATAGATTTTCTGCCTCAAATCTGTACCATTTCCATGGTTTTGCTCAGTAGAATATATATAATATAAATAGGACATACTTCCAGAAGAATGCATTTATCATAGATTATACTCAATATCTCATACAAGATCAGTGAACATGGTCCAATCATGACATTTTTAAAAAGGGCTAGGTTGCTTATACTATATTTATTTTATGTAGTATGAGTCATTGTTCATCCTCCGTAGAGTTCTGGAGCCTCTCAGCAGTAGTACTTAAATCTTAAAAGCTAAAAACCAAAGAGAAAGCATAAATCAGCAGTTTAAAAGCATTCAAAGAGCATTTTAAGGCATTGTAAACAGCAATTGATAAAAACAGTACTGATTATTATATTTGTTGGGTCTTCTAAAATAAGATGTTCATTGATTTCCGGAAAATGATGATTTGGAAAAATGGAGATGCATGATCAGAAAGTAGTTTTACTTTCTTTGAGGAAAGAAACAATTGCTACAAACCCCTCCTCCTGCTTCTCCTTTTTTTTTCTTCTTCTTTCTCCTCCATCTTCATCTTCTCCCACCTCCTTTCTCAGGCATGAGCAATCCAGAGAAACTATATTGACATTATATGTAACAGTGTCATCAGGCAAAGGGTGTGAATTATGCCTCATTTGTACACTGATGTAATGATAACACTTGCTCTTCCACTGGCTGTTCATGCTGCCATGCACAAATACACAGAGAGGGGAATATGCATGAATAAGATAGGTATTGTGATTTCTGTCCTATTTATTAAAAAAAAACATTTATCGTACGTCTCAAATATTTTCAATTAGCTTACCATAAGATGTTAGAACTCCAATAAAACCACTATGTTTAACCAATTAGTGAAAAACATACACATTAAAATTAATCAGAGGGGAAGATTTTATGAACTGAAATGAATCCAATAAATAACCATCTTTCTCATTCACATTAGGAAGACCTGGAAAAATTATGGTCTTTGGAAGATGCCTCAGCAATATAAGGGCTCCTTGAAAATCAGGGAGGAAGAGACTGTTTATTAGCTTACTAATTTGTGACATCTAGGACTTTTCCAGATAGTGTTTATTGATAAAATGTTAACTACCAGTAATTATCAGTTACTAGGTCCCAATCACATATCTCAAAATCTTAGGCTAGCTTCAGCTAAACAATTTAGCACCAATTAGAAGGGAATATTTGTAGTTCAGGGTTGAACTGCGGGGTCTTTATGCTCTCTAAGACTTGGCTGTTTTCTTGGAGAAGTTTCATTGCCAAACTAAGTAACATCAGTGCTTGAAAGGAATGAGATTTGCTCTTATTTTATAAACTTCACTCCCTTCTAGCACTGATGATGTTACTTAGTGTGGTAATGAAACATCTGTAAGAAAACCCTCAAGCTCAAATAGCACCAAAGACCCCCACAATTCAATCCTGAGCTCCAAATATTCCCTTCTAATTGGTGCCAAATTGTTTAGCTGAAACTAGCCCAAGGTTTTGAAACACATGATTGGTTTATTTATTTTTTCCTAAGTCCCCAGGGCTTCCTATGATTTCTGGCCTCTGAATACAAGGGTGTGTGTGTGGTTGTGTGTGTGTATGTTCTTTTATATGCATTTATAGAGTGGGATGACATCTCAAACAAACATTAAGGTGAGCCAGCATAGCATGCTTAAACTGATGTTCTTTGAAGCTGTCAGTTATGCATTTTCAGGAAAAAGCAATTCCCTTTGTAAAGGAAATAGACTATTAATCTGTTTGTGACTTCTTCTGGACAGATATGCTTCCTGTTCTTTCAAAATTGTACAGGATTTTTAGTCTTTTAGAAATCCATACCAAAAGTACACTTTGGACAGTTCCTACAATTTTGCATTTGGCAAAAATGCCTTTTCACATGTATAGATTGCTAACATCTCATAAATACAAAAAGAGAGACTGATTTTCAGAAAGCTAGATGTGCCTTTATCCAACACATCAAAACTTTTATTTACCTTCAGGCATATGTGAAAGGCTATTACCCCAAAAGTATCTGAGTACCAAGGCTGTGGAACAGCTTAATACAAATACAATGGCACTTAGAGTATATACCAGTTTACGGTGCTTTACAACAACATCTCTCTAAGAAGTTTACAGAGAGAGCATACTGTCCCCAACAATCTGGGTCCTCATTTTACTGACCTCAGAAGGATGGAAGGCTGAGTCAACCTGAATCAAATGCAGATCTCATCATTCCTATTGCCTGGGGGTTGATACTGTTAGGGATAACATTGTTTACCCTAACTGGTTTAGGTAAAATAATAAATATGTAATCATGGTTTATATGTTAAAGTGTCTGTAACTTTAACTGGAGGAATGTAATTAAGGGAGTGGTTGTGAAAGCACTTTAAAAGAAGCAAGGAACGGCAGCTTGCTCTCTCTCTGGCTTTGATGATCCCTAATTACTGGATGTTTTGAAGACTGCGTTTTTTCCTTACTCGAACAGGAGAGAGAAGGACTGTTGATTTATTGTAAGTGAGCTGACAAAGGATATTTCTACACGGACTTTTTGCTAACTGAATATCCTTGAATGGACTGACCAAATGATACATGACTAATGTTCTGTTATTTTGACTATACTATAAACTCTAAATGGAATAAACTATATTTTTGATAGCACAAGCGTATCTGTTATTTTTACTGTATGTTAACAAACATACAAACTTATCTCACTCATTTATCTGTGTGCCTATCTGACTAACGCTGCACATTCTGTTTAGCTTGTCTCCTTAACACTGGTTGGGGAACCCAGGCTTAACACTGGTTATGGGCCCAGAGGCTGCAAAGTCAGTTTAACTAGGATAAAACAGATTTATGTTAAAAGTGAGAGTTTGTGTTGTTATACATTACAGTAAACAGACAGCTGTGTTTTATCAATTATAGTTTTATATCCATATATGAAAACATGGCACAAGTCAATCTACAAAGTTTGTCCCTTTTATCCAAGCTGGATGGAACAAACTATTTATCATGGTCTATGAAATGTAGTCTGCTTCTACGAAGAGAAGGTTTGTGGAACATAATTGAAAATCCACCAAACGTAGAGGAATGGGATCCAGAGATTGAGGAAGATAAACTGAAGATAGAAGAATTTAAACAGAAAAATGAACAGGCTATTTGTATAATTGGGCTTACACTGTCTGACCAGCAGCTTGTTCATATCCACGGAGAGCAAACGGCTGTTGGGTGTTGGCAGAAGCTGAAGAGGATTTATGTTTGAGATAACGTTGGTGCTCACATAAATCTAACATGGAAGCTTTTCAGCATGCATCTCCAGACGAATGGTGATATGTTTAGTCATTTGGAAAATATAAAAAACATTTTTCAAGAACTGCACGGGAAAGAGCTTATTTTCTCTGAACTACACCAAGTATACATAATTCTGTCATCATTAAATGAAAGTTATGATAACTATGTCACTTCCCTTGAAGTTTTGCCAAAGGAAAGTCTAACTTTAACTGATATA
>BHEV01014030.1:0-22462 GCA_004319985.1 Emydocephalus ijimae
GCACGGCTGGTTCTCGATGGCTACGGTGACTCGGATCTTCTTCACGTCCAATGCGGAAGCGTGACCGATAGTGATAGTATGATGAGCTTCTTCTCTCTGCACGGCTGGATTTCTGTAGGAGTGGTTTACTGGTTTTCGCCTTACAGGACGGTTTCCTGTCGATTGGCGGTAATTTGCCCCCTTCTGTGTCAGGCCTAGCAGACTACGGCAGACCCGGCCGATGTGGCCTTGTTTCCNTTGTCGGACGATGACGAGATGTCCTGATGGTGAGTAGTTGAACGCCACCGTTCTGCATTGGGTGAAATTTCGCCGGTCGTTGGTGGTACGGGGTGTCGGGCTTTTTGAAGTTGTGTGGCCGACTTTTTGGTCGCCTCGTCCGCGATTGCGTTGGCAATAGTGTCAGCGAGGCTGATGTTGCCCTTGGCCATTAGTTTGCTTTGAACCGTCGGGGCATCTAGTCCCAGAACTATTCGGTCTCTTAGTGCCTCTTCCAAGTCGGCGAACCTGCAGAGACTGCCCAAATTTCGGAGGTCTGCCACAAAATCAGCCACTCTTTCTCCCTTTCTTTGGTTCCGCTGATAGAACTCGTGGCGTCTCACGAGCGTAGGCATGGTTGGTGCATAGTGGGCCTTCAGGATGGGTTTGAGGTCATCCCAGCTCATGGCCTTCACTTCCCGCAGTTTAACGAGTGCTTTGGCCATCTTGAAGACGGCCGGCCCACAGTGCGTTAAGAATAACGCTCTTTTCTTCGCAGGTGTGGCGTCCTTGAGATTGTTCGTTTCAAGGAACATTTGAAAACGATCCATATAGGAGTCCCAATCTTCCTGACTTGGGTCGAACGGAGCGGGTGGTACGATGCCGCCGGACATGGTTTCCGTTATTGGCGTCGTGTTCCACGTGCTCCGGATTCGTTTCTCGGTTCTTCAGTTCAAGCATCTCCAAATCCCACCTTCATCGCCAGTGTTAAGTACTGTGCATGAGTCATAATAAGTGGAGACAGCTTGGAACAGTGAACTTCAACTCTTTATTTACATCGTGCAAGCAAGCCATAATGGTTCTCTTTGTCTTATATAGGCATCTTATGCATGATTTGACCAATAATCAACTAGGAACACTATTTCTAATAACCAATGAAAACCCTTACTTAAAGACCAATCAGGTTTGTTATAGCTGACCAATCCTGGTCAAGCTGCCTGATATCCAATCAGAAATGCAGGGCCAGAACCCTGCACCTAACCCCAAGCTTGGACCTTGATGCATTTATTGTATACACAACAAGTTTAGCAAGATTTTTGATTATAAGTGAGGAATGATAAAGAGAATCTCAACGTGTCTTTTTTCAGGTTTGAGATCAGTTTGCCTTTAGTTGTCATGTTCCATATGTTGTTCTGGGGCATTATTGGATGGAAAAGAGATCACACATTATCACACATTCAAAGTGATAGTGCAGAATATTGAGGGAGAATTCTGCAAAGTGATATTTAGAGGAACGCTGTCAGAAAAAAATTACTTCTGAAAAATTTCAGCTCAGCTAAAGAAAACACGATAATTTCCTGGGTGTGGTGGTTCTTAGAAAAACAAATTCAAATGTACATACAAACACACATGCATGCATGCAAGCACACTGACAAATATTCATAACTTCTTGATAAGTATGTTGACAGTGAATTATTTTGTAAGTTTAAGTAAATTTAGCCTTTGGAACTGGTTGCCTTTGGAAGTTGTGGATGCTCCATCACTGGAGGTTGTTAGGAAGAGATTGGGCAACCATTTGTCCAGAATGGCATAGTGTCTTCTGCTTGTGCAATGGGTCAAACTAGAAGACCTCCAAGATTCCTTCTAACTCTGTCATTCTGGGTTTTTTAATTCAGTTTTTTTAAAAGTATAAATTATACCTTTTTTTTGGCTTACACCAAATTGTCTGATCAACCTTCAAAATCTGTACATATAATATGCTGAATTTTCCATTGCTAGTCTTTTTGCAAATTATTAAATTACCTCCTACATATTTTGTCCAACTTAAACATTTTCAGAAATACACAAAATTAAGTTAGAGATCTTTTTTTTCTAAGTGTGTGCTTTGTTTTCTATGTATCCTTAAACTTCACAGTTATTCCTTAGAGATTCCACTCTAGTTCAATGTTCTGGTTTTCTTTCTCATTCTCGTACTACAATATGGTTCTGTTTAGACACAGCTTGACAATTTTGTAACCCAATTTGGATTTTCCTCTTCTATACAGAATGGCTTTCGTTTATTTTTATGCACACAGCATGCACAACAAATGGGGAAATGAATAATGCTATATACAGTGCCATTATAATTTTATGCCTCTGGTATGAAATTAATTATAAAATACTTCTAAAAGAAAAAGGAGGAGCAGTCAAGTATGTTCCTTCCATTAACCCCTGACTTTTTCTTTTCTTGGTTAGTTCAAATATGAAAAATATCTGATCCAAAATATAACATTGTTGGGTTTATTTATGCCAGCATGCTTTTAACAAACCTGTTTAACCAATCTATTAAACAAAAATAGGCTAGGGTTTTAATACACCTCATATCCTGGACAAAAATTGTTTCAACATCTATTCTCAAAACAACATTATAGAGTATTGCATACCAGAACAACCAGACACAAGGATAGTTTTTTTCCTGCATGCCATCATTCTACTAAACAACTAATTCCCACAACACATTCAAACTATTTACTAAGACTGTATTACTATTATTATTTTCATCCTTCCTGTTACCTATCTCCTTCTATTTATGAGTATAATCTTGTTGCTTGTATCTTTATGGTTTATATTGTTTTATTTAGTTTCCTAGCATGATTTTAATTCTTATTTAGTATCCTATGACTGTCATTAAGCATTGTATCTTACAATTAATGAATGTATTTTTTATGTACAGTGAGAGCTTATGCACCAAAGACAAAGTCCTTGTGTGTCCAATCACACTTGGCCAATTGTCTATTTCTATTTTTAAATATTCTCTTACACTGAAATTTGCTCTCAGATGTGCTTTTGAGGAAAAGTCTTAATTAAGTCAAATTGAAAAGAAGACATGAATTCATAAAGCAAATGTTAAGTCCTGGGCATGAGTGCAAGGAACGGAGACGAGACATCGAATGGTGACTTCAACTCTTTATTAACAAGAAAGAGCAGAGCAAAATACTTGGGCAGCAGCAGCTCTTTTAAGGAGCTGGCTGCTGTCAAAACAACCAATGAATTGAGTTTACCGCTTTCACAAGCATCCAATCAGGGGGCCTCATTAACATCCAATCAGACTGGCCAAAAATGACCAATCACGACTCGCTATCCACGGGCCAATGAGAAGTGTAGGATTACAAGGCTGCTGTAAAGTAAAGTTGTTGAGGGTTGTATTGCTGCATTAGCTTAGTCCATAACACGCCTCCCCCCTAGGTTCCGTCTGAGGGGTGGGGTGACATATTCTCGTAAATAGGCAGGTCGCTTCACCTGTCTGCTTGACCTGCGCTGTTCCACCGGTTTCTGTCCTGGTTCTGGTTCCAGTGGGCTGCTATCTGAGCTGGATGGTGAAAATTGTGGCCCTGGGCTGCTTTCCCTGCTTACGTCAGTGCTGTCTTCCGGGTTCCCTGGATCCGCTTCCATTGCAGTGCTGTCACGCGGCGAGGCCACTCCCTGGCTCGGTTCTCCTTCAGATGGTGAGTATCCCCTGGTTGGTTGTGTAGGCTGTTGGGTTTCGATTATCATTTCTTCTTTGGCCTCCTCAATGTTCCTTCCCCCCCCCCCAGCTAGAAGTTCTGGTGCTAATCTGGAACGGAGTTGGTCTATGTGGCGTTTCCACATCTTACTGTCTTCAGTTTGTAGGCGATAGGATCGGGGTCCCATAAGTTGCCTCATTGTCGCGGGGACCCACAATGGGTCGCCCGAGAAGTTTTTCGCAAACACGAGGTCACCTTCCTGGAATGCCCGACACTTGCTGCTGGATCCCGGGGGTTGTTCCGGCGTGTAGTTTGGGTGGAGGCGATCGAGATGCGAGAGAAGTTTCTGGCCCATCAGGAGTTCGGCTGGGGTTTTGTTCGTGGTGCTGTTTGGGAATTCTGGAGAAGAACCATCCAGTTTATTTTGTCATCAATGTCGCCGTGGTCCATTTTGTGCGAGGTCTGTTTTACAAATTGAACCATTTGCTCAGCCCTACCATTGGCCGCAGGGTGAGCTGGCGATGTTAAAGCATGGCGGATGCCACGATCTGCCAGGTATTGTTCAAATGGCAGGGCAGTGAATTAGGGGCCATTATCGGAGACCAGGACATCTGGAAGTCCGTGGGTAGTGCTTTTCATCCTGTGGACTTCGAGCCAGTTTGAATAGGCATCCACTGTTAGGAGGAAAGTGTGTCCTCTTGTGGGTCCTGCAAAATCGATGTGGATACGGGACCAAGGACCTCAAGGCGTTTCCCCACTGAGTTGGGGGAGCGGAGCAAGTCTCCTGGCATTTGCTGCATTTTGCTACCCAGGTCTCTGTCTGTTTATCTAAGCCAGGCCACCATGCGTAACTCCTGGCCAATGCCTTCATCCGCACGATGCCTGGATGTCCATCATGCAGCATTTTCAATACCTTATATTGCAATTTCTCCGGGACTATGACTCTGTCTCCCCACACTATGCAGCCTTTCTGGGAGAATAGCTCTGTTTGACAATTCCTAAATGGCTTGAACGTGTCATTGGTTGCGCTGACCAACTCCGTTCTACCCAGCTGAGGACTTGTGCCAAAACAGGGTCCTTTTTTGTCTCTAAGACGATGTCTCTAGCAGTTAGTAGATTTGAGGGTTTTGATTTGCAATATGGCTAAGGTTGGAGCAGGGTCCTCTATGATGTCTGGTAGTGGAGAGCGGCTCAAAGCGTCAGCGTGGGGAATGGTTTTCCCCGGGCGGTGTTGCAATCGGTAATTGTAGGCGGCTAAAAATTCTGACCAACGTGTCATTCTTGGTGATAAGATATGGGGAGTTGGTTTGTTTCCCACCAAAATACCAAGTAGCGGCTTGTGGTCTGTAATTATTATAAAGGGTCTCCCATATACATATTCATGGAAATGTTTAATTGCGGATACAATAGCGAGAGCCTCTTTGTCAAGTTGACTAGAGTTCCTTTCGGTTTTAGACAAAGTTCTCGAAAAGAACGCAATAGGTGCCTCATTCCCATTTGGTAGGGCATGGCTTAAGATGGCTCCCATTCCAAATGGTGAGGCATCACAGGTAACCGTCAAAGGCAGAGTCTCGTTGTATTGCATTAATACAGCATCGGAAGTTAAGAGGTCTTTTACCTCTTGGAAAGTTTTCTCTTCACGCCGTCCCCAGACCCAGGAAGCCTTTTTATCAAGAAGTCTATGTAGGGGCTCAGCTACGGTTGCCTACTGGGGCAAGAAGATGTTATAAAAGTTAATGAGTCCCAGGAAGTCTTATTCCTAGGTCTCGGGGCATTTTTGATTGTGGTTAGTTTTTTTTCAGTGGGGTGGATTCCCTGTCTGTCAAGAAGCTATCTTAGGAACTCCACTCTCTCCGTACAAAGTTGAAACTTGTCCCTTTTTACCTTCAGACCAGCGTCTTTGAATTTCTGAAGAACTTTTCTGAGTCGTTGTACTAATAACTCTTTAGTGGGGACAGCTATTAGGACGTCGTCAAAATAAGGCACGGCGCCTTTTATGCCTTGTAATAGTCTCTCCATTAAACTTTGGAAAATGCCCGGTGCCACGCTTACTCCGAATTGGAGTCTATTGCACTTGAAAGTGCCTCTGTGTGTAACTATTGTCTGGGCTTCTGCAGTTGCTGCGTCTACAGGTAGTTGCTGGTACGCCTGAGCTAAGTCCAATTTCGCAAATATTTTTCCGCCACCCAGGGAATGAACCACCGGTACTGGGTAAGCGCTCTGTTGAAAAGCATGATTTAGGGTGGCCCAGTAATCCCCACAAATTCTTTACGAACCATCTGGCTTTATGGGCGTTACTATCGGGGTTTCCCAGCGGGCGTGGTCAATCGGTTCCAATACGCCCTGGGCTATCAGTTTATCTAGCTGCTCGGCGATCTTCAGTTTTAAGGCAAAAGGTACCCGACGAGGCTTAAGCCGAATGGGAGCTACCTCAGGGCTGAGATTAAATGATATAGGGGTCCCCTTGTACTTGACTAATGTTCCTGTGAACACGTCCTGGAATTCCTGGATGAGAGCCTCTTCCCAGTCGTCACTTCTGGTTTGGTGTTTGCCGGCTAGTTCAATCTCGAGTGGGGCGAACCACTGTAACCCTAACAAGCTGGGTCGGTCACGATCGACGAAAGTCAGGGGAAGCGTTGCTCTGCGGTCCTTAAAGGATACTTGGACATGGCTGGAACTGACAACTGGAATTCTGTTTCCCTGGTAGTCTTTCAGGATGATTCATTGCGTGCTGAGGTCCTGTCGGCAGATGGCAGGGATCAGCTGTTTGAGGGTTTTCCAGGACACCATCGATAGGGATGATCCCGAATCGACTTCCATCACGCACGGTCGATTCTCAATAGTCACCCTTACGCGGATCTTTCTTGCATCGAACGATGAAGCATGGCCGATAATAATGGTTTGGTGGGCCTCTTCTTGTCTCGTTGAAGAGGCAGGTGCTTGGTTTCTGTAGTAGTAGTGGTTGTTCCATTGGTGGTTCAGACGGTCCCGGTTCTCAGGAGGTTTGCCTTTCTCCCGACGGAGGTTGTTTTCCCTTCAGTTGGGACTGGACTCTCGTCTGTTTCTGCAGACCTCATGATGTGGCCTCTTTTTCCGCAGGTACGGCAGAGTGCGTTGAGGAATTTGCAGTCCGATCGCGGGTGGTTTGCCCCGCAACCAGCACATAGGCGCGGACGTCTCTGGTTCCTTTGTTCTCGTTCTGAGCGGAGCCAGTTGACCTCCTCTTCCTCACTGTCTGAGGATGACTCGAGGTCTTCGTGGTGGGTAGTGGTAGCATGCTTCTCAGTGGTGAGTGGGCTCTCGTTGGCGAGTTGGCAAAGTGGTGCGTACGCTCGGCGCATTTGGGCGGCTGACTTCCTGGTTGCTTCTGCGGCAGTAGCGTTGGCGATGACATCTGTAAGGCTGATGTCGCCTTTCGCCATCAGCTTACTCTGCACATGCAGTGCATTTAATCCCAGAACTATGCGGTCTCTTAGAGCTTCCTCTAAGTTTGCAAAACCACAAAGGCCTCCTAGGTTCCGGAGGTTGGCTACGAAATTTCCAATGCTCTCATCCTTCCATTGGTCCCTCTGGTAAAATTCATGTCTTCGTATCAGTGTAGGTACTGCGGCTGCGTAATGGGCCCGGAGGATTGGGGAGTGGGTATCCCAATCCATGGTCTTCACTTCCGTCGATTTTGCTAGTGCTTTTGCCATTTTGAAAATGGTGGGGCCGCAATGAGTCAGGAACACTGCTCGTTTCTTGCCAGGCGTAGCATCTTTTAGGTTGTTGGTCTCCAGGAACATCTGGAAGCGATCTATATACGAATCCCAGTCTTCGGTTGCTGGGTCGAATGGAGCGGGTGGTATGGCGCCGCTGGTCATCTTGCCGTTTGTTGCGTGCGCTCTTTCGCCACGTGCTCCGTCTTTTTCGATGCGTACTTAGTCAGCTCTATTGTCTCCACATCCCACCTTCGTCGCCAGTGTTAAGTCCTGGGCATGGGCGCAAGGAACGGAGATGAGACATCGAACGGTGACTTCAACTCTTTATTAACAAGAAAGAACAGAGCAAAATACGAGGGCAGCAGCAGCTCTTTTATAGAGCTAGCTGCTGTCAAAACAACCAATGAATTGAGTTTACTGCTTTCACAAGCGTCCAATCAGGGGGCCCCATTAACAGCCAATCAGACTGGCCAAAAATGACCAATCACGACTCACTATCCACGGGCTAATGAGAAGTGCAGGATTACAAGCCTGCTGTAAAGTAAAGTTGTTGAGGGTTGTATCGCTGTGTTGGCTTAGTCCATAACAGCAAACACATTCTGCCAAGAATGTAATAAGGGTTAACGGAGATGTAGTTTCTGTAAGGAACACCAGAATATTTTCTTCCTGCCTTCTTTACAGGATTAGGCCAGTAATTTCTTCTAAAAACCGGTTCTCTGATCTGCTTAGAATGTTAACAACTGGTTCTAGCAAATAGGTGCGAACTGGTAGAATCCTACTCCTGCTTTTAAGGTTTTTCCCAGGAAGACATCTTAGAGATGGTTACACATACCAGTCTATTTCTGAGCATCTTTGTATTTGGCATTAAACTCTTATATTTTTGTATTCTTTTTAGAAGATGAAGAATGAGGATTATTCCAGTATGTTTCTTCTTACTGCAATGTGCTCCTGTGGCTTCAAAAGCAGTTTCTTATCAGCTCTAAAAGAAGTTGGCACCTTGGTGAAGAGTCATTCCTTTTTATTCTCCATGTTCTCCAGACTATTATTATTGGCTAAAAGAAGATTAACAGATTAACAGCACAGTCCCATTTAAATTTCTCAGAAGTCAAGTCTATTGATTTCACAGAACCTGGCCCCAGATAAATCAATACACAGTTGCAGGTCTGAGTAATCTAATTCAGATTAGCAGTTTTAAAAAAGAAAGCTCTCCTACCAAGGCCCCTCTGTACCTTTCCTAATCTCTGTCCTTGAAAAAAAAAAAAAAGCTAAAGTACAGGGAAAGAAAACACAGAAAATGATATTATGCCAAGAATAAAGATATAACCAAGAAAATGCCAACTGAAACCTTTAAGGATTACACAGAAGGGAGAACCGCAGGACAAACTAGCATTTTGTACAAACATATTTCTGAGAAACACCAGGCACTGCTCAGTGGAGGAAAAACTAGGGGGAAAGAAGACTTATGTTTTCTAAATGATCTTTGAAAGAACAATTTTTTAAAAAGAGCAAAGCATAAGGCAATCTGTTTACTTTCATAAATCAAACCAACCAGAGCAAAATTTATCACATGGTTGTTAACACATAACATCAAGCTATTGTTTCTTATAAGCCTGTTTTTAACAAATGATAAAGATCTGATTTGTATATAACATTAAGCCACCAACCATAATTTACATGCCACAATTATTAGGTTGATATGTTATGATGTGTTTGCCTTTAATCTAAAATTTAACTCCATCTTTCTGCTCAAATGAGGCAACATTACAAAACAAAGCAGGAAAAATTAAAAAGCAAACTTGAATTCTGAAATAACAAGAAAATGAGAAAAGAGATCATCCTAATAGTTTTGATTAAAAATAAGAGAGATGGGAAATCAAATATTTCCCTCAAGGGATTGCATTTCTTGCCTTTCATAAATTGGAAGCAAACAGGAGATAGCTTTGTCCCTCAGACTAGCTGAACAAGCCTCTAACAACAAATTCATATTCTGAAGATTTGATGAGTTTCATAATGGGCAAGGTAACCCTTCAAGCAATAATGCTTCTTTTTAAATCGCATCAGAAGCAAAGCTCTACCAAAGGAAGCATCTTCTGAACTCAAAAATATGGGTGGAAATGGACTTTTCACAATTCAACACAACTGTTTGGTGTATACAGGCAATGAGCTGCCATCTGGCACAGACAAAAGGGACATGCAGAAAAATGCTCCATTCAACATCAGTGCTGGACTCTTTGCAAAGTAGTTTCCATTCTTCCCCAGATGGTGAGTCAAGGAAGTGCTGAAGCACTTTTCTTCAAATTTTCTTCAAAGAGCTCAACCATGTGGTAAATGCACTGGCCTTTTTATAGGTTAAAAAAAATCTGGAATTTTTTTTATTCCCTCAGTTATTTTTTGTATTAAAAAAAGGAAGTAACTTCTTCACTGCAGTATTGAAAGGTTGCACATTGTCTACACTAGGCATAGTCTATCTGATTATAATTATGTTCATAGCAACAATAATTATGAAAAGAAGAGAATGAATTTATGCTGAGAAAAAAAAAACTCAACAGTTAATCATGCGATACTCAATAGTTCTGTGGACTTGACTTGATAGGTGATGCCATACTTTAACTGTCTTACATTTCTGCTACATAAGAGAGCAATTTTCCTCAGAGCTAAAATCTGGTATATGTTTTCAAAAAAAGGGGAGAATTTGTGTATAGGCATATTTCAATATTTCATACTTTTAAAATGTTCTATTCTAATTTCTTTTGGATGTTTCCCTAAATTAATGGTGTCTTTTAACAAAATTGGTACATTATTAATAGAGCAGGGCAGCTTTATGTTGCTATGTGATTTTCAAAGGGAAATTATTATTCCCATATGTGACTTTTTCTTCTCCTTAATATGGTCAGCAAATTTGTTGTGATGTTTTTAGAATATGGCATGAGTACTACACTTGACAGTTGACTTTAATTTGAATTCCATCAAAATGCCTTAAGCAAAAAAGTGTAATACTAAGCCTTAAAAAACTCTTAAACTGCAACATGACTAGTGGCATGGCCTTAAGCAAGTCCTTTGATCACAAAGATTGTTCCATTAGATTTCTGAACTGTCTAATTTTGTGCGTGCCTAATCCTATGTGAGGCACTTTGGATATTCTTACCTCATTGAATGCTAACTCAGTGGAGTATTGTGTTATTTCTCATTTTCACATCAAATTTGGAGGTTGTGAAATCAAATGTTTCACTGGAAATAGTTTCTTTTTGTTTTAACAATAAATTTATTTCATCTATTTTTTTTTGTGAAAATTGTTGAGTTGACATAAAAATGTCATTTGTTTTTCTGTCAGCAATTTTCTCTTAGCAATTATATGTGTGTGTGTGTGTGTTTTCTTAAGTTTTCATGGGTACTTAACATGTATGGTATTCAGTCTGGGTCAGGTATTGAAAAAAGACCTGAAAGCATGAATAGAAGAGATGATTCCACCAGATTGTCAATTATTTGGAAGTCTGCACTCACAAACAAAAAAATCTCCACACCACAAGCCAGGCAAACACCTGGGCACAAACAGATCCCCCTGATATCTCCAGCTCAAACACACCCCAACCAGGCACCCAGATGAAACCTAGCTTCCTAACAAATGATAGCCGTCCATTTACAAGGAGCCAAGCTGCACTAAAAGCCTCCAATACAGGAACACAATGTTGCCAGCCAATCAAGACAAAAAAAACCACAAAACAGACAGAAGATATTAGAAACACCAATCAAGCAGAACACAGCAAACTCCAAGACCAATAAACACAGACCAAGACTCCCAACCAATCAGGATGAAGAAAAAACCATTCTGGCACAGCAGTAGGCTAGCCCCAAATTTAAAACTGAAACAACTGTAAAAGTCTGACTCATTGTGGGTTCTGGGTCGGTGTCTAGGTCGGGTAGCGGTGAGCGGCTCAAAGCTTCTGCATGTGTAATAGTCTTACCGGGTCGGTGTGTGACCTGGTAGTTGTAGGCAGCAAGGAATTCGGACCACCTTGTCATCCTGGGAGATAAAATGTTCGGGGTGGCCCGGTTTCCTGCCATGATGCCCAGCAACGGCTTGTGGTCCGTGATGATTGTGAAGGTGCGGCCGTAGAGGTACTCGTGGAACCTCTTCACTGCTGCGACGATGGCTAGGGCCTCTTTGTCCAGCTGGCTATAGTTCCGGTTTGGTGAGCGTCCTGGAGAAGAAGGCGATGGGCGCTTCTCTTCCATCCGGGATTGTGTGGCTGAGGACGGCGCCAACGCCGAAGGGTGAGGCGTCGCATGTGACGGCGAGTGGTAGGGTCTCGTTGTATTGGATGAGGACGGCATCCGAGGTGAGCAGGTCCTTGGTTTTCCTGAAGGCGGCTTCCTCGCATTTCCCCCAAGTCCAGGTAGCCGCCTTGTCCAAGAGCCTATGCAAAGACTCCGCCGCGGTCGCCTTCTGGGGCAGGAAAACATTGTAAAAATTAAGCAGTCCCAGAAACGCCTGCATTTCCGTTTTAGTCCTGGGTGTGGGAGCCTCCTTAATGGCTCTGATTTTAGTTTCGGTGGGGTGGATGCCGTGCCGGTCAAGGAGGTATCCCAGGAACTCGACCCGCTCTGTGTAAAGTTGGCACTTTTCCCTCTTCACTTTTAACCCGGTTTCCTTGAATTTGGTTAATACCTCCCTTAGCCAACCCTCTAGTTCTTGCTGGTTGGTTGCCGACACCAGCACATCGTTGAAGTAGGGCACCACCCCCTTGATGCCCTGCAAGAGTCTCTCCATGAGGCTCTGGAAAATTCCAGGTGCCACGCTGACTCCAAACTGGAGTTGGTTGCATCGGAAAGCTCCCTGGTGGGTGACTATGGTTTGCGCCTCCACGGTTTCTGCGTCGACCGGCAGCTGTTGGTATGCTTGGGCCAGGTCGAGCTTCGCAAAAACCTTGCCTCCCCTGGTGAGTGTAGAAGGTGCTGCACTACTGGGACGGGGTAGGCGCTTTGTTGCAAGGCACAATTTAGGGTGGCCTTATAGTCCCCACAGATTCTCACCGATCCATCGGGCTCGACTGGGGTGACGATTGGGGTCTCCCACCGGGCATGATCAATTGGTTGTAGGACCCCTTGCTTGACGAGCTTGTCAATTTGCTCGTCAATTTTTGGCCTGAGTGCAAAAGGTACCCGCCGTGGTTTTAGGCGTGTCGGGGGAATGTTTGGGTCTAGGCTGAAGGAGATGGGGGGCCCTCGGTACTTGCCTAGTGTGCTGTCGAACACTTCCTGGAAGTCCCGTGCCAGTTGCTGCTCCCAATCGGTCTCAGCGATGTGGTTGATGCCCGTGACTTCAATGCTGAGCGGCGCGAACCATTGCAGTCCAAAAAGGCTGGTCCAGTCTTGGTCCACGATTGTTAGGGGAAGCTTTGCCGTGCGGCCCTTAAATGTTACTTTGAATTGTCCCGTTCTGACTACCGGGATGCGGTTTCCCTGGTAGTCTTTGATGATTAGTCTCTGGTTCTCCAGCCCCTTCTTCTGGATGGTAGGCACCAAACGTTTGATTTCTTGCCAGGCGACCATGGAGAGGTAGGACCCGGAATCCACCTCCATCCTGCATGGCTCGCCTTCGATGCCTACCTCCATGTAGACTTTTCGGGCGTCGGTGGTTTATGCATGGCCGATGATGACCGTCTGGTGGGTTTCCGCCTTCCGCCGGGTCTCTCCGCCTCGTCGGGTTCGCCCGCTCCGGTCCCATCGGCTGTCAGCTGGGCGATCCCTGGCTCTGGGGGTGTGCTGTCCCGTATCCGCTCGCTGTGGTCCCACCGTCTGGGGCTGTAGGCTTTCTTTAGTTGGCAGACGCGGGCGATGTGGCCCTTTTTGTCGCAATGCCGGCAGACTGCGTCGAAGAAACGGCACTCCGATCTTGGGTGGTCGCCTCCGCAACCAGCACACGCAGTCCCCGACTTACGACCCCGCCGGTTGCACTGGTCGCGTCCCGCCTGGAGCCGGTGGATCTCCTCCTCCTCGTCCGAGGTGTTGGAGGTGGAGTGGAATTCGCCATGGTGGGTGGTGGTCTTGCAGTGACTTGCTTCCGGTTGGGCCTCGGTCTCCCGTCCCGAGTCGGCGGTCGCGGTGTGGTCCCCGGCGTCCGATCTCCGCATGCGGTTCGCCGACTTCCAGGTAGCATCGGCTGCGGTGGCTTCAGCGATAGTGTCGGCGAGGGAGATGTCGCCTTTGGCCATCAGTCGGCTCTGGAGAACTGGATCCCGAAGTCCGAGCACGACTCGGTCCCGTAGGGCCTCGTCCATGTCAGAGAATCCGCACATGCCTCCTAGGTTCCGCAACTAAGCAACAAAGTCGCTGATGCTTTCGGCCGGTCTCTGGTCCCACCGGTAGAAGTTGTGCCGCCTGATGAGGGTGGGCATGGCAGGGGCGTAGTGGTTGCGGAGCAAGGGCTTGAGGTTGTCCCAGTCCATAGCTTTGACGTCAGCGGGTTTCGTGAGGGCTTTTGCCATTTTGAACACTGCGGGCCCGCAGTGTGTCAGGAAGACGGCTCATTTTTTCGGCTCGGTGGCATCCTTCATGTTGCTGCATTCGAGGAACATGAGGAATCTGTCCGTGTAGGATTCCCAGTCCTCGCGAGCGGGGTTGAAGGGCGCGGGCGGTGCGATGTTGGCCATCTTGTCGGTCTTGCTTCCGGCGGACACGTGCTCGATGGGGTTCAGCCTTGGGGTCCCACCTTCATCGCCAGTGTCGTGTCCGTCGGCAAGGAGACCAGGAGGCAGTGACTGTGGTTTCAGCTCTTTATTTAAGCCCCTGGAACTGATCTGGCTCCAAGGGAAAACTTGCGGTTTTTTATTCTTAAGCGGCGGCGGCCGCGGCCAATGACACCGCTTTGAATCTCCCGCGATTCGTATCCGCCAATCGCGGGAGATTCTTAGCGGGCCAATCAGCGCAGCTCGCTAAACCAATCAGATCACCCCGTGCTTTGACCAATCAAAACGCGGGGTTTCAAGAATGCAAATGAAGGTACAGAACACTAACCACTATAGAAAACCCCAGCCACAGAATTATCAGAGAAGCCATAGAGATTGAAAAAAGAAAAAAGCATGACTAGAAGAGATGATTCCACCAGACTGTCAATTATTTGGAAGCCTGCACTCACAAACAAAAAAATTCTCCACACCACTTGCCAGGCAAACACCTGAGCACAAACAGATCCCCCCTGATACCTCCAGTTCACAGCAGTAGGCTAGCCCCAAATTTAAAACTGAAACAACTGCAAAAGTCTGACTCACAGAAGAACATAACCAGAAGCCTGATGATGGCAGATGAGATTCTGCTGAAACGTTGCTACAACTTTAAAAGCACAACTATAATGACATGGGAAAACACCCAAACAAAGCTGAATACCATACATGTAAGTACCCACGAAAACTTAAGAAAACATATATATGTTTTCATGTTAGATAGATAGAAGATAGATAGATAGATAGATAGATAGATAGATAGATAGATAGATAGATAGAAAGATAGATAGAATTAGTCTTTGACTTACAACCACAATTGACCCAAAAATTTATCTTGATAAGTGAGACATTTTTAAGTGAATTTTGCCCTATTTTATTACCTTTCTTGCCACCGTTGTTAAGTGAATCTGGCTTCCCCATTGACTTTGCTCATTAGAAAGTTGAAAAAGCTGATCACATGACCCCAGGACAGTGCAACCATGATAAATAGGAGTCAGTTGCCAAACATCTGAATTTTGTTCATATGACTGTGTGGATGCTGCAATGATTGTAAGTGTAAAAAATGGTTCAAAATCACTTTTTTCAGTGCCATTGTAACTTTGAACAGTCACCAAATGAGTTATTGCAAGTTCAGGGCTACTTGTATATATACCAGTGTAAAATATTTTATATAGCACAAAATTCAGACACTTACTGACATTATTGTACAGCTGGATACTCAAATATATGCAAGCCATTCAAAAGAGGTTCTTGATAGTATGTAGGAGAGCAAAAACACCTGCAACTGAATCCCATATAAACACAGTTAAGAGCATCCATGTGACCCCAGAACATGTGGCTGCTTAAATATTTGGGAAAAGTTGCTTCATGCAGATGTTCACTCATTGTGAAGCACATTATTAACATATTTTTACACATGCCTATTAACTGGTTTTAAATGTAATACTTAAATGAGCTCCTTTTAAGCAATAGTTCTTTGCTAATCGTGAGGCTCACATTCCATTGCCTTACCCAAGGGACAGGCCTAGATAATCAAGCACCTAGTGCCTGCTCTTGAACAGCAATTGTCAGTGTTTGGACTCCATTTTTCCCCAGTCTATGCAATTGTCTATGCCTCCATAGGGGTGGGATTTTCAAATTTTTTAACAACCGGTTCTATGGGCGTGACTTAATTAGTGAGTGTGGCTTGGTGGTCATGTGACTAGGTGGGCATGGCCAACTCACGTCACTCATGTCAAGGGGTGTTTCTCCTCGCCTGGCCTCTCATGACAATGAGGATGCTACAATGGTCATAAGTGTGAAAAATGGTCATAAGTCACTTTTTCAGTGCCATTGTAACTTTGAATGTTTGCTAAGTCAAGGATTACCTGTACAAAAATACAAAAAGCTTCGTGCAAAAGCTGCCTTAAATACCAATCATTCGATTAAAAATACCTGCAAGCCAGAGTTACAAATCAGGCAGGGTGCCAGAGCACCTTGAGGAATTAAAACAGTTAAAATGCAATGATAACCATCAGCAGCCAACTCTTGCTCACAAAGTGAAACCCTTTAGCAGAGAGGTCATTTAAGATCTCCAGAAAGAGCACATCCAGGAAAAGCAATCCTTAGATCCATTTTCATCACTTAAAGATACCAGCTGGTCTCACTCACCTCACAAGATTTAAGGAAAATTTAAGGAAATCATCCAGATTTAAGGAAGGGTCACATGCCCCCAGAAAGGCAGCAAAAAAATCAGTGCAAAGCTTGCATCCTGCCTCTTGGAAGTAGACCCCAAAAGGACAGTGCCAGATTCCATTAAAGCAATGATGGAAGACCACCTCCCCAGGTAGAAAAAGAAACCATGAGGCAGGGAAAAATTCAAACACAATACAAATAATTAAATCACAACAGCAGCTGTTTTTGTTAAACCTATTACCAGAACAAACAGACACAGAAACTAGCCAGATTTTTCAACCCAGTTTCTTTTCAGGAACTTAGATTAATCTTTTTCCTTCCAAACAAAGCTGAATAGGGAAAATTATCCCATCAATAAACACAGGATTAAATGTCACCAAGGACAAAATTAAACTTCTCCCAAAACCAGTTTCAGACAAAAACTCAGAAAGGGTATGTAAACCCACATTTGAATGTCAATCTTTCTAGCTAGCCAAGAAGCCTTGCTGAATGTCACTCATCTTGGTTCCTTGTCATTAAAAAGTTTCTTTCCCCGCTCTGCTTCATTATTTAATTATTTCTTCAAAGTGCTGATCATTGCATGCTGGCTGGAAGTATTTCCAGGAGAGTATTTCCTCCCAACAGCAGTGTAAAAAGCTTAAAACAGCTCTTCCCCTTTAAGAAAGTACCAGGAAAGAAAAAAAGCCTAGTTCAGAGACAGTAAGTCTAGGCATGCTGCCAAGAATGTAATAAGGGTGGAAAAAAACAAAAGTAGATTTCTTCTAACTACCAGTTCTCTGAACTGCTTAGAAAATTAACAAGGGGTTCTATAGAACCGGTCAGAACTGGTAGAACCCACTCCTACTCCACCCACATCTCTGCTCAAAGACTACAAGAATTCTTTGTAAAGATAGGTATATATGACACAGAGACAGACTGACAGAGACTTCAAAAAGAGGTAAAGTCCTTACATAGGATTGGATTCCATATGGGTTTTTAAAGTATATATTCCCTCCAATATACATATGCCATGTCTTTCTAATTTGTGCATGTATTTGATTTATATCCCACCTTTCATTCAGGAATTCAGTGTAGTTTATATAACATTCTCCCTTTTTATTTTTCCTCACAACACAATCTTGTTCACCATGGAGTGAGTGACTGGCCTAAAGTCGTCCTGTCAACTTCCATATCTGAAGATGGACTAGACCCTGACTTAATTCCTGAAAACATCTTTTAGAATTTTGTAATATGATTCTCCAATGCATTAATGATACAGTATATCTCTTAGTTTATTGTTATCAATGCATGTGGAAATCTACTTTTCCCCCCTCCAAAACTGGAATTGACAATAAGTGGTATATGTATAGATAGACCTTGATTTACAACCGTTCATTTAATGACTGTTCCAAATTACAAGAGCATTGAAAAAAAGTGACTTATGACCAGTTCTTGCATTTACAACCTTCCCAGCATCCCCACAGTCACGTAATTGAAATCTGGGTACTTGGCAACCGGCATGTATTATGATGGTTGCAGTGTCCTGGGGTCATATGATCACTATTTATGACTTTCCCAGCCAGCTTCTGATAAGCAAACCCAATGGGGAAAGCCGGATTCATTTAATTCACTGAACAAATGCAGTGATTCACTTTACAATTGTTGCAAAAAAAAGGTCATAAAATTGAGTGCAATTCACTTAACAACCACCTTGCTAAGCAACAGAAATTTTAGTGGCAGCTAAAATACGTGGCAGATTACCTGTAATGAGCTAGGAATATTATCACTTGGTGTTTAAGTAATTTAGTTTTTTGAAAAATAGCAGAAAGGAAAATAATTATTAAAATTATGAAATGCTAATGAAATGTCCCAAGATTTTCTACGTTTTGGATTACAGTTTTTATATAGAAGTCAAAAGAAGGAAAACCAGTATTCAGCCTTGCTTCAATCATTTGTGGGTGGGATTAGAATGAAGAGTAAACTTTCCCATCTCTTAAATGTCACACAAGAAATGTTAACTGGCAGGGCTCAGATTCTACCCTGATGAAAAAAGTATACATAAAATTAAGACAACTGAGTAAAATGGGCTCAGTCTAGACTCATTTTATAGTTTCTTTGCCTGTGAAAATAGAAAATCCATAATCAGTGGTGTAATTGGTTATTTCAGACACTAAGACCAGGGTCTTAATTAAATAATTGTTTACATCATTTGTGAATGAATATCGTTTTCTGATGGAAGTAATATTTTCTTCAAGTAAAAACAATTAAAGTAGTATATGTATTTGTTGTGACTGAAAGGATCGATCCTGCTGTGAGTTTTGACTCTGATGACTCTGAAGATGAAAGGGTGGAGCCTGCTGTGAATGTGGAGTCTGAATTATCAGAGGACACAGATGTGAGCCAGGAGGATGAGAGATTGTCAGACAGACAGTCCTCGCCAGAGCCTTTGACTTCATTCATGCCAGCAACTGATCCACAAAATGAGTCAGAGGCTTCTAATGGGGAAACTGACAGATCATGGATTGACGCTAGAACCAGGAGAAGAATGAAACGTCAAGTTGAAGGGAGGCATCAAGCCAGACATTGATTAGAGAGACTGACACACCCATCCAGGTGATTTAAGGAGGATTGCTGATTCTCAAACTTTGCTTGGAAGCAAAGTGTTTGATGTATCGAAAGGATAAGTGTGGAGGCTTTTGTAATTTATGGACATTCTGAATTACCAAACAGATTCCGGGAAGTCTGCCAAGGACTGGAATATAGTACCGTTAACCCTTTTTTAGTCCGGCTCTGTTTTGTTTGAATATTTTGAACTGTGGAACTCCTTGTTCTCACTTGTGAATATAGGTGAGACATAACATGTATTTATGTGCATGATCAACATTCCACTGTGCCCTGATTTTTTAAAAAAATGATTTTGTGGTGAGTAGTAACAGTTGTATAGGGCTACACTAGCTTTATTGTTTATTCATTCTGTTGGTTCTGTCCCTTCATGATCTGATGGATGACAGTTCACCAAAGTTGTCTGTCAACAATTGTTTCTCTTGGTATCAGTGATAGCCTTCTACTCGCTTTTTTTCCTACAAACTTTGATTTTCCCAAGTATCACAGTGCTCTCCAAAGATTTTTGTCCCTTTATTATGGGGGCAAAATATTTAAGCTTCAGCTTCATTATGACTTCATGATTATCAAATAGCAATGGAAGGAAAATAGAGAAATTCTTTAACATGAAAATTGTTAAGTTCTGCGCACGGGCGCAAGGAACGGAGACGAGGCAGTGAACAGTGAACTTCAACTATTAATCATTCTGAACAGAGCAAAACCCTAGGGCAGCAGCAGCCCTTTTATAGGGCAGGCTGCTGACCTATTAGCCAATGAGAAACTTGGAAGTGTTAAACCCTTGAACCAATGAGAGTGGCTCGTTAACAGCCAATCAGATTCCCCAGAACGGACCAATCCGATATCGCTTTTATCGGCCAATCAGAAGTGCAGGATTAGAACCCTGCTTTTTCTTAAGGTTTGTTAAAACTTTATTTAAGCGCTTTTATTAGTTCATAACAAAAATGTCAATATCCAAGATACCTGAGACATTTGCCTTTATGGTTCCAACATTCCAATGGTACATATGTCTTTGCAATATCAATTTTGCTGTTTGGCTACATCATCAATTGGATGTCCTTTTGGCTTTAATCTAATGACATCATAAATGCCAGTGCTACTGTCATTCCCTTTCTGCTCTAGCCCAACAGCTTGGTGAGGTGCTCATCCAGAATCATATGGATCCTGACATGATGAATAACCATTTGGGTTTTTTTTTAAGCAAAATCCTATGATTGGATTGTTATTTTCTTCTCCAGAGGATCATATTTAGTCTGACAATTTCCTTATTATTGATAGCAGTTCTACAGATAGGCAATCACAACTGTATCAGAATCCCTCTGTGAATGATAAGAGTAGTTTCTAAATTTGATAAATAAATAAACTGTGCAGCTTCAAATATCATTGGAATTGCAAATTCCTCATCACTTCAATATAATGACCTATGAAAGGGGCACATTCATGTGAGAATGGAGTTTGGTTGTGGTGCCCAAGTCTAACCTTAGCTATATCATTTGCCATGATCAAGCTTTCTGTTAAAAAATTTTAAGAATACTATATTTTTCCAATGCTTTATAATATGGTTAAAGTCACCCTATAGGGATGAAAAATCTATTTTTTCTATGTCTCTTTGCTGCCACTTAGTGTTAGTCTGGATGTTTGAGCAGAAATATTATCTATTTATCTGTTTCAACCATTCATTCTTTGCTTCATTTTCCCACTACTGCTGTTTTGCCAATTGAAAATGAGATTCTAGGAAACTGTAACCAGATTTAAAATATATTCTTTTCTCTTCCATGCAAGGAAACAAAATTGAAAAAGACAACTTTATTTTCCACTCGGAATTGTTTTGAAACTGAAATATATTTTGTTCATGTTTATTTGCCAACAAATTATATTCAGTAAAAACTCTGGTGAATGGTTTAGGGATATAAATCCTCTTCATGTTGAAAAGGTAGACAAATTAAAGATGAAAAAAGTGAGCATTTCATAATCACAGGCAAATTCTATTATTGAAATATTTTAATAATATAGAATATACAGCTTTCAAGAAGTCTTTTTTATGATTCTTGATTTCTAACAAAAATCTCCAGCTGGGATTCTTTCGGTGAAGCATCATTGTAAACAAGTATTTCTTAATGTGGGATACCACAAAAATTCAGAATAATACCATACTTCCATTATCTGTCTCAAAATTAAAAATATAAATTCTATGAAACAGTGGTAGTTTTTTGAAAAAAATGAACATCTTTTTTAAAATGAATTTGTGTTTCTCCTTAGAGAATGCATTTTGCAATGAACCTTGCTTCTTTGCCTCCTTTGAATTGTTGCCTTTAAGTAAGAATGCCAGAATGGAAACCAGTGTGAAATAGGCAGTTCTTTCATGGTTTCTAAAGTTACTTTTTGCAAACGGCAAACTTTGATCTCTTGACATTACAAGATGACACATGATTTACATTCACACTACAATTCAATCGCAATCTTACAATGCAATCCTCTCTATGGGTCTACTTAGAAGCGAGCTAAGAAATGGCTTCTAAGAAATCCTTCCCTAGAGCTGCAATATTGAGGAATTTTATACATACCAAGTCTCCAGTTTCAAAACAGGCAGAGTGCTTGGGCGTATTCTAAGCAATGGCTGGAGCAAACACAGTAAGGCAAGCAGAGAGTTTGAAAAGGCCCGAACAGCTGTCTTTCCAAAGAGAATCCCTCTCTTTCAAATAGAATCCAGCAGTGGAAAACAGAGCCTTGCTGGCAACTGGGACTTGTCAATAGAAAGAAAATTCAGAAACCCAAGGAGAAGTGTTAAGTACTGCGCATGAGTCATAATAATTGGAGACAGCTTGGAACAGTGAACTTCAACTCTTTATTTACATCGTGCAAGCAAGCCATAACGGTTCTCTTATCTTATAAAAGCACCTTCTGCATGATTTGACCAATAATCAACTAGGAACACTATTTCTAATAACCAATGAAAACCCTTACTTAAAGACCAATCAGGTTTGTTATAGCTGACCAATCCTGGTCAAGCTGCCTGATATCCAATCAGAAGTGCAGGGCCAGAACCCTGCATCTAACCCCAAGCTTGGACCTTGATTGCATTTATTGTATACACAACACCCCTTCCCCCTGGTTCCTTAAATCCGGTATAGTTACATAATCTTTTAAATAAGACGGTTGTCTCTTAATTCTTTTGGATTTCCGTTGGGTTGGTGGACTATCATCCTTCTGAGGTAGTTCGTTGCCTAGCAGTGATTCTGTTTCAGGTGCAGGGCTCAATTGTTCCTCAATTTCTACAAGGTCCTCTGCTCCCTGAGTGTACTCTCTTCCTCTTCTTGCCCGCTTTCCTGCAAGTTGTTCCCGTCGCTACTTCCCTCAAACGGGCTCGTGTTGCTCCGGTCGCTGCTTCCTTCGGACGAGCTCCCTGAATCTTCCTCATCTTCCGTGCTNTTTACTATGTAGGATGTGGGGCTGGTCACACGCACTACCATCGCCTCTATCCACAATGGGTAGCCAGAGAAGTTCTGCACATAAACGAGGTCTCCTACCTGGAAAACGCGACAGCGTCCGCTGGAGTCTATGGGCCTCTCAGGTTCGTACGTAGGGTGGA
>BHEV01014031.1:0-17889 GCA_004319985.1 Emydocephalus ijimae
CCACGGATATGAACAAGTTGCTGGTCAGACAGTGTTAGTCCTATTATGCAAATAGCTTGTTCATTTTTCTGCATAAAATCTGTTATCTTTAGTCTATCTTCCTGAATCTCTGGATCCCATTCTTCTACATTTGGTGGGTTTTCTATTATGTTCCACAGACCTTCTCTTCGTATAAGTAGACTACATTTCATAGACCATGATATATAGTTTGTTCCATCAAGCTTGGATATAAGGGACAAACTTTATAGATTGACTTGTGCCATGTTTTCTTATATGGATATAAAACTATAATTAATAAAACACAGCTTTCTGTTTACTGTAATGTATAACAACACAAACTCTCACTTTTTACATAAATCTGTTTTATCCTAGTTAAACTAACTTTGCAGCCTCTGGGCCCATAACCAGTGTTAAGCCTCGGTTCCCCAACCAGGGTTAAGGAGACAAGCTAAACAGAATGTGCAGCGTTAGTCAGATAGGCATCTAGATAAATGTGTGAGATAAGTTTGTATGTTTGTTAACATACAGTAAAAATAACAGATACGCTTGTGCTATCAAAAATATAGTTTATTCCATTTAGAGTTTGTAGCATAGTCAAAATAACAGTCCATTAGTCATGTATCATTTTAGTCAGTCCATTCAAGGATATTCAATTTGCAAAGTCCGTGTAGAATATCCAATGTCAGTTCACTTACAATAAATCAGTCCTTTCTCTCTCCTTTTCAGTAGGAGAAAAACGCAGTCTTCAAAACATCCAGTAATTAGGGATCATCAAGCCAGAGAGAGCAAGCTGCCTTTGACTTGCTTCTTTTATGGTGCCTTTTACAACTACTCCCTTAATTACATTCCTACAGTTAAAGTTACAGATACTTTAACTAACAAACAATGATAACATGTTGATTATTTCATCTCAACCAGTCAGGGTAAACAATGTTATCCCTAACAGGTGTTACAATTGGGGTTTCCCAATGAGCGTGGTCCATTGGTTCTAAAACACCCTGGGCTATTAATTTATCGAGCTGCTCATCAATTTTTGGTTTAAGGGAAAAGGTATCCGATGAGGCTTAAGGTGGATGGAGGATACTTCAGGGTTAAGGTTAAATGATATCAGGGTCCCCTTGTACTCGCCTAGTTTGTCTGCAAAGACGTCCTGGAATTCCTGGCCGATGGCCTCCTCCCAGTCGTCGCTTCTGGTTTGGTGAATGCCCGCTACCTCGATCCCGAGTGGGGCGAACCATTGGAGGCCTAACAAACTAGGCCGGTCACGGTCG
Source organism: Emydocephalus ijimae (assembly GCA_004319985.1). Lineage (NCBI taxonomy): Eukaryota > Metazoa > Chordata > Lepidosauria > Squamata > Elapidae > Emydocephalus > Emydocephalus ijimae. Next base: position 1,272 of record BHEV01014031.1, read on the forward strand.
ATGACGGTCAGTGGTAATGATGCAGTATGATTTTTGAATGATACTTGGACTTGGCTGGATCTAACGACTGGAATTCGGTTCCCCTGATAATCTTTGAGTATGATTCTTTGGGCTCTGAGGTCTTGACACCGGACGGCAGGGATTAATTGTTTAAGAGTCTTCCAGGAAACCATCGAGAGGAACGATCCTGAATCAATTTCCCTCACACAAGGCTGGTTTTCGATTGCAACCTTCACTCGGATCTTCTTTGCGTCTAGTGATGAGGCGTGACCGATTGTAATGGTTTGATGTGCCTCTTCTCTTCTCGATAAAATGGCCAGTGTTTTATTTCTGTAGGAGTGGTTGTTCCATTGGCGGTTCAATTGTTCCCGACTCACAGGGCGATTCTCTGTGGTCTGGCGGTCGGTGTTTCCCCTCTGAAATGTGCTGGATCCTTGCTTGCTTCTACAGACCTTCCTGATGTGGCCTCTTTTCCCACAGAAATGGCAGAATGCATCGAGGAATTTGCAGTCTGATTGTGGGTGGTTTGCCCCAAAACCCGTGCATTGGTGCAGTAGTCTTTGATTCCGCTGCTGGCGTTGGTCACATTCAGACCGGAGCCGGTTGACCTCCTCCTCATCACTTTCTGATGGCGATTCGAGGTCCTCTTGGTGGGTCGCTGTTGTGTGCCTCTCTCGGTGAGGTGAGGTCTCGCTAGCGAGTTGATGGAGCGGTGCCTTGGTGCGGCGCATTCGGGCAGCCGACTTCCTGGTTGCTTCTGTTGCAGTAGCGTCCTTGATGACATCAGCAAGGTTGATGTCCCCTTCTGCCATGATCTTGTTCAGTACTGTCTGGTCATCTAATCCCAGAATTATTCGGTCTCTCAGAGCTCTCTCCTTTCCGCTGGTCCCTCTGGTAAAATTCATGTCTTCAGACAATCGTTGGTACGGCGGGTGCATAGTGGGCCTGTCGAAGGGGCTCGAGGATGTCCCAGTCCATGGTTTTCACCTCAGCCGGTTTTGCTAGTGCCTTGGCCATCTTAAAGACGTCAGGCCTGCAATGGGTCAGGAACACTGCTCACTTTTTTCCTGTAGTGGCATCCTTCAAGTTGTTGGTCTCCAGAAACATCTGGAACCGGTCTATGTACGCATCCCAGTCTTCATGTGCCAGGTCAAATGGAGCGGGTGGTATGGCGCCTCCGGACATGGTTCCGTTGTCGATGTGCCTTCAGCCACGTGCTTTGTTTGGTGCTCTGTAGTGTTCAGTCAGCTCTGATGTCTCCGTATCCCATCCTCGTCGCCAGTGTTAAGTTCTGCACATGGGTGCAAGGAACGAAGATGAGGCAGTGAGCAGTGAATTTCAAATCTTTATTAACCATCGTGAACAGAGCCAAAACCGGGGGCAGCAGCAGCCCTTTTATAGGGCAGGCTGCTCACCTATTAACCAATGAGAACATGGAAGTATTAAACCCTTGAACCAATGAGAGTGGCTCATTAACAGCCAATCAGATTCTCCAGAATGGACCAATCCGATATCGCTATTATCGGCCAATCAGAAGTTCAGGATTAGAACCCTGCTTTTTCTTTAAGCTTTGATACAACTTTATTTAAGCGCATTTATTAGTTCATAACAGAAAGTCTGGAGTAGAAGGTCAACAGTAGCATTCTTACAGAAAGCAGAAGCAACACAAGCTGAACAATATTATGTTGCTGCTCCAATGAATAGTTAAAATCTACATTATGCACTTTCTCCAGTAATTAATTGGAAGGGAAATAGATTGAAGGGAATTACACCAGTTAATCTATCTATATAGGCAAATGACTAATTATGAAAGCATGTGGTCAATCTATGATATTGGTAGAAAACAATCCAGTGACATCATGAAGCAGCTTCAACACCAGATCTAGCTCAATCAAGTAGCCAAGAATCTTCCTTGTTATTTTCTGATGGATAAACAGTCCAAAACCAATTTTGTTTGTTTGCTTGTTTTTGGAGTAGAACTCAGTGGAATAATATGCAAATTATGTGAAATATATATTTATTTATACATTTTAACCATTGAATAAATGGAGATGAATATCATTGCATTACCAAAGAATAATGTATTGCTATGCAATGAATCTTCAAAGGATGTGAAAATAGGGTTAGAAGGACATTGTAGTTTAAGATAGAGTGTGCCATCTTAATAATAAGTAATGTGTAAATAAATGAGAAAGGAACTGAAGAGTGCATCTATAAAAATGCCCTGCCCTCACAAATATTTGAATTGGTCTTTTGGTCCCATACAATATCAGACATAATCTTGTAACAGTTCTTAAAGTATTTCTTGGCAATATGCTTTGGAGTGTTCCATGGCACCTTCCGTGTTTCTTATTAATACCTATATATTTTAGTTATTGATTTGGAGGTATTATATCTGACAATATCTAGCACCCAGAAACATTGAGTTGGATAACTTCTGTCCCGTATCATACAGGGCATTTCCTAATAAGGTAAGGGGTTATTTAACTGCATATATATGCACTCAGTTTTTTAATCATTTCTACCAACTTCATTTAACAGAAGGTAAAATGTACCTAAATTTAAGATAGCCCCTTTCCCCTGCCATGTCCCTCCCTCTTTCTGTTTCAACAAAGACACATAATATAGTAATTATAACTCAATTTCACCTTATGATTTCACATTTTTCCCTTCCTTTTAGTCTTTGCTCCTCTTTTGACTACTTTGCCTTTCCCACATTTACATCAATCCCTTCACTTTCCTTATTCTCTTATTACTTTTAACTACCATTGTTATTTTCAGGTTTTTTGAACACAAAGAAATCACCAGAGTTCTATCCAAGACATTTGAAATGGAGTGTTTCTTACATCACATTTCATTTATGTATACTCCCCATGACCAGCCATTCCGAGGCACATATACAGCAGTTACATCAATAATGCATCCATTGACCTGCTTCTCCACGTTCTCTAACACTTTTCTAGCACCCTTCTTTCATTAATCTTGCAGAGATGCCATGGCACCTCATCCACCTCCCTCCAACATCCTTGCTTTAATTATTCTTGACAAAGCACAAAGTAAAGCACAAGTTGTCAAGACAGGATCAATATAAGATTTTGGTTGGGGAAATGAGAAACTGAATGAAGTTTAAGTGATGGATCCAGCTATCTGTAGTGTTGAGGTTGCTATACAAGTCAAGCCATTTAAACACCATATGTGTCATTAAAAGTCATTAAGCTTGGATATGAATGACTGCACAATAGCCTACCAGTGGTGGGTTTCAATTTTTTTTACTACAAGTTCTGTGGGTGTGGCTTGGTGGGCAGGATGCTGTAAAATCTCCAGTCAGAGGTGGTATTTGGTGGTTTTCTGAACTACTCAAAATTTCCATTACCGGTTCTCTAGAACTGGTCAGAACCTGCTGAATACCACCTCTGTAGCCCACCCATTGTTATCCACTCTATAAAATAACTATTCCTATTTTCTGGAAGTGCATTATACAGACCTATTGGATACACACTACAGATCTGAAAATTTTGCTTTGAGTTCTGTGTCTATTTTAATACATGAGCATGTGTCAATTTCAAATAAAGAGGATCAGAGAAAGCACAACTCCCAAAATATCAATATAAATATTATTAGGTATGAAAAATTAATATTTTTGCTTTGGAAGCAGCATGATGCATCTGAAAAAGGTTGGCATATAATAAAGGTTTCCACTTAGTAATGGAAAGATTTCGGAAAGTATATATTTCCAATATTATATACGTACGTACGTACGTACGTACGTACGTATGTAGGTATGTCTTTGGAATAATGAGAAAGTAATATACCTCTATTGAACACATTATGAGGTGTAAATAAATGCAAATATATCTAGTTATGCTGTAGCTGGATGCATGCTCATATCATTTCTTTGCTATTGTGAGATTTAAAAATGTTCCATATCTTATTTTATACTCACTAATTCGACAGACAACTCTGATGTACAAACAAAGAAAGTTTATTAAAAATGTGTTTGCAAAGGCAAGCCTTCACGTCTCTTCCCAAAGGGGATTGAGATCATGAAGCATGCCTTCAGGGGTTTCAAATGATACTTTTATACAGTTCCGCTTAATATAGACCACACCTGAGATCCCTCCCAGTTCCCTTTGTCTGCTTACTTGACAAACACATCCTTGACAAACAAATAACACTTCCTGCATATGTGATAAACATGACTTCCTTTTGTCTGGTTACAACAGGATTTATCTTATCTTGACTTTTGAGTTTGTTCAGAGCAAGGCCACACTTCCTTGCCCATTCCAGTCAACCTGACACACAATAGTTCTTCCCTTAGAGTTTGTGGCCTTGCTGCTGAATCTTGCAATAAGAGTCATTAACATTTTACAATACAATTCAATTTCTTATATAAAAGAGTAACTTTCTACCCATTTTTACACTATCAACTAAGAATGATAGATTATTTTAAAGTGTGCCACCCTAAAAAGTATTATTAAATCTATTTATGTATTAAATATTTAATAAAAACATTTCAATAGCAATAAAACTATTTCATCACACAAGAACAAAGTTCCTATTTTTATGACTTTTATCTGCCTCTTTTATTTTTGTAAATACCTCAAGGCAATGAACATACCCTTTACATCTTCCTCTTCCTATTTTCTCCACAACCCTGTGAGTTGAACTGAGAGTCACTGGGCCCAAACACCACCCAGCAGTTTTTTGTGCCTTAGGTGGGATTGGAACTCACAGTGTTCAATTTCTAGGCCATTTTGAAGACTTTAAACATCTAAACATGTAGGCAAACAAATGAAAATGAACAGCCATAATAAAGATACAATAAATAGGCTCCAAAGTTGTGAAAAGGCTTCTGCTAATTGGAGAAACCTGGAAAACATTTGTCAACCTCATCCTAAGGTGGGAAAACGTAAGCTTAAAATGAGATAATTACAAATAAAACATGTTAAGGACTAAGCTAACGCGTTCAGGAACAACCCTAATAGCTTTACCTTAACGGCAGGCTCGTAATCCTGCACTTCTCATTGGCCCGCAAATAGCGAGTCGTGATTGGTCATTTCTGGCTGATCTGATTGGCTGACAGCGGGTCTCTCTGATTGGATGCTTGTTAGAGAGGTAAACTCAAATCATTGGTTATTGTGACAGCAGCCAGCTCTATAAAAGAGCTGCTGCTGCCCAAGTATTTTGCTCTGTTCTGAAGTTACTAATAAAGAGTTGAAGTCACAGTTCGATGCCTCGTCTCCGTTCCTTGCACCCATGCTCAGGACATAACACTGGCGACAAGGATGGGATACGGAGATGATAGAGCTGACTAAACACTCATCGAACAAGACAGAGCACGTGGCTGAGAGCGCACACAACAAATGGCAGGATGACCAGTGGTGCCATACCACCCGCTCCATTTGACCCAGCAAACGAAGACTGGGACTCGTATATGGACCGCTTCCAGATGTTCCTGGAGACCAACAATCTGAAAGATGCTACGCCTGGCAAGAAACGAGCGGTGCTCTTGACCCATTGTGGGCCCGCCGTTTTTAAAAAGGCTAAGGCACTTGCCAAACCGGTGGAAGTGAAGTCCATGGATTGGGATAACCTCGCGCCGATACTCCGGGCCCATTATACACCCGCGGTGCCTACACTGATACGAAGACACGAGTTTTACCAGAGGGACCAACGGAAGAACAAGAGAATTGGAGACTTCGTAGCCGACCTCCGGAACCTGGGAGGACTCTGAGGTTTCGCAAACCTCAAGGAAGCCATGAGAGACCGAATAGTTCTGGGATTAGATGACCACACTGCGCAGAGCAAGATCATGGCGAAGGGACACATCAGCCTCGCAGATGTCATTGCCAATGCTACTGCCGCAGAAGCAACCAGGAAGTCAGCCGTTCGAATGCGCCGAGTGAATGCACCACACCGCCAACTCGCTAGTGATAGTACGCCTTTCTCCGAGAGTCACACTACTACCGCCCATCATGTAGACCTCGAATCCTCCTCAGACAGCAAGGAAAAGGAGGTCAATCGGCTCCGCTCAGAATGAGATCAAAGGAACCAGAGACTTCCACGCCAATGCGCTGGTTGCGGGGCAAACCACCCGCGATCAGACTGCAAATTCCTTGACGCACTCTGCCGTTCCTGTGGAAAGAAAGGCCACATCGCAAAGGTCTGCAGAAGCAAGCGAGGGTCCAGTCCAAGCCGGAGGAAGAATAATCTCCGCCAGGATACAGGCAACCCACCTGTAAATCGGGACCACCTGAACCACCAATGGAACAACCACTACTACAGAAATCGAGCACCTGCCGCTTCAATGAGATGAGAAGAGGCACACCAAACTATCACTATAGGCCACACTTCATCACTAGATGCAAGGAAGATTCGAGTAAAGGTCGCTATTGAGAATCGACCTTGCGTGATGGAAGTCAACTCGGGGTCATCCCTATCGATGGTCTCCTGGAAAACCCTCAAACAGCTGATCCCTGCCATCTGTCTCCAGGACCTCAGCACTCAAAGAATCATCCTAAAGGACTACCAAGGAAACAGAATTCCAGTTGTCGGTTCCAGCCATGTCCAAGTATCCTTCAAAGATCGCACCGCAACACTACCTCTGACCGTCGTTGATCGTGACCGGCCCAGTTTGTTAGGGTTACAGTGGTTCGCCCCACTCGGAATTGAACTAGCTGGCCTCCACCAAACCGGAAGCGATGACTGGGAAGAGGCCATCATCCAGGAATTCCAGGACGTTTTCACAGGGAAGTTAGGCAAGTACAAGGGGACCCCTATATCGGTTAATCTCAGCCCCGATGTAGCTCCCATTTGCCTTAAGCCTCGTTGGGTGCCTTTTGCACTCAAGCCAAAGATCGACGAGCAACTGGACAAATTAATAGCCCAGGGTGTGTTGGAACTGATTGACCATGCCCGATGGGAGACCCCAATAGTAACACCCAAAAAGCCAGATGGATCATTAAGAATTTGTGGGGATTACCGGGCCACCTTAAATCACGCGCTTCAGCAGAGCGCTTACCCGGTACCGGTGGTCCAACACCTTCTTCACTCCCTGGGTGGCGGAAAAATATTTGTGAAATTGGACTTAGCTCAGGCGTACCAACAGCCACCCATAGATGCGACGACTGCAGAAGTCCAGACTATAGTCACACACAGAGGTGCCTTCAAGTGTAATAGACTCCAATTCGGAGTAACGTGGCACCGGGCCTTTTCCAAAGTCTGTTGGAGAGACTATTACAAGGCATAAAAGGCATCGTGCCTTATTTTGACGACGTCTTAATAGCTGCCCCTACTAAAGAATTATTAGAACAATGACTCAGAATGGTTCTCCAAAAATTTAAAGACTCTGGCCTGAAGGTAAAAAGGGACAAGTGTCAACTTTGTACAGATAAAGTGGAGTTCCTGGGATACCTTCTCGACAGACAGGGAATCCACCCCACTGAAAAAAAAACTAACTGCAATCAAAAATGCCCCAAGACCTAGAAATAAGACAGACCTCCAAGCCTTCCTGGGACTCATTAACTTTTATAACATCTTCTTGCCCCAGAAGATGATCGTAGCTGAGCCCCTACATAGACTTCTCGACAAAAAGGCTTCCTGGGTCTGGGGATGGCATGAAGAACGAGCATTTCAACAAGTAAAAGACCTCTTAACTTCTGATGTTGTATTAATACAATACAATGAGACTCTACCCTTAACGGTTACCTGTGACACCTCACCATTCGGAGTGGGAGCCATTTTAAGCCATGTCNATCGTAGCTGAGCCCCTACATAGACTTCTCGACAAAAAGGCTTCCTGGGTCTGGGGATGGCATGAAGAACGAGCATTTCAACAAGTAAAAGACCTCTTAACTTCTGATGCTGTATTGATACAATACAACGAGACTCTACCCTTAACGGTTACCTGTGACGCCTCACCATTCGGAGTGGGAGCCATTTTAAGCCATGTCCTGCCAAACGGTAATGAGGCACCTATTGCGTTCTTTTCGAGAACTTTGTCTAAAACTGAAAGGAACTATAGCCAACTTGATAAAGAGGCTCTTGCCATTGTGTCTGCAATTAAACATTTCCATGAGTATGTTTATGGGAAACCCTTTGCCATAATTACAGACCACAAGCCGCTACTTGGCATTTTAGCAGGAAACAAACCAACTCCCCACATCTTATCACCAAGAATGACACGTTGGTCGGAGTTTTTAGCTGCATACGTTTACCAACTGCAACACCGCCTGGGGAAAGCCATTCCCCACGCTGATGCCTTGAGCTGTTCTCCGCTGCCAGACGTCATAGATGACCCAGCTCCAACCCTACCTGTATTGCAAATTGAGACTCTTAAATCACCACCGCTGACCACTCGGGACATCGCCTCAGAAATGAAAAAGGACCCTTCTTTGGCACAAGTCCTCAGCTGGCTGGAACGAGGTTGGCCGGACAACGAACCCAATGACACTTTCAGGCCGTTCAGAAATCGACAGACAGAACTGTTCTTTCAAAAGGGCTGCATCTTGTGGGGAGACAGAGTCATCATCCCGGAGAAATTACAACATAAAGTTTTGAAAATGTTGCACGATGGGCATCCAGGCATCGTGTGGATGAAGGCGTTGGCAAGGAGTTACGCGTGGTGGCCAGGCATAGATAAGCAGATAGAGGCCTGGGTGGCTACATGCAGCAAGTGCCAGGAGACTTGCTCCGCTCCTCCAAAAACACCCCCAACTCAGTGGGAAACACCTCGTGGTCCCTGGTCCCGTATCCACATCGATTTTGTGGGACCCACAAGAGGACACACTTTCCTTCTAACTGTGGATGCCTATTCTAACTGGCTCGAAGTCCACAAAATGAAAAGCACCACCATGGAGGCAGTCATTAAAAAACTGAATAAGCTATTCGCTACCCACGGATTGCTGGATGTCCTGGTCTCTGATAATGGCCCTCAATTCACTGCCCTGGCATTCGAACAGTACCGAGCAGACCGGGGCATCCACCATGCCTGAACATCGCCAGTACACCCTGCAGCCAACGGTAGGGCTGAGCGAATGGTCCAATTTGTAAAGAAAACCTTACACAAGATGGACCAGGGAGACATTGATGACAGGATAACCAGGGTTCTTCTCCTCCAACATATTACTCCAAGCAGCACCACAAACAGAACCCCAGAGGAACTCCTGATGGGCCAAAAACTTCGCTCACATCTCAATCGCCTCCACCCTGCTTACATACCAGAACAACCCCTGGGATCCAACAGCAAGTGTCGTTCATTCCAGGAAGGCGACCCTGTTTTTGTGAAAAACTTCTCGGGTGACCCATTGTGGGTCCCCGCTACCATAACGCAACTTATGGGGCCCCGATCCTACCGTCTACAAACTGCAGATGGAAAAATGTGGAAGTGCCACATAGACCAGCTTTAATCCAGACTAGCACCTACTCCCATCTCATCCCCTGAATCTCAAACTGGGAGGGGGAAGGGACATCAGGGGGCTGAAAAAGAAATAGCAGATGACCTAACAATTGGAACCCAGCAGTCTACACAACCAACCATGGGATACTCACTGCCAGAAGCAGAAACAAGCCGGGTGATTGACTCGCCGCGTAACAGCACCGCGATGGAAACAGATCCAGGAAACCCGGATGACAGCATTGGTGAGAGCAGAGAGTACAGCCCAGAGCCATTCAACAAAACAGCGGGGCTATTTTCGCCACCCAGCTCAGCAAACAGCCCACCAGAACCAGAGCCAGGACAGAAACCGGTGGAACAGCGCAGATCAAGCAGACAGGTGAAGCGACCTGCCTACTTATGAGAATACGTCACCCCACCCCTCAGACAGAACCTAGGGGGGAGGGGTGTTAAGGACTAAGCTCATTCAGTAACAACCCTAATAGCTTTACTTTAATGGCAGGCTCGTAATCCTGCACTTCTCATTGGCCCGCTAATAGCGAGTTGTGATTGGTCGTTTCTGGCTGATCTGATTGGCTGAGAGCAGGTCTCTCTGATTGGATGCTTGTTAGAGTGGTAAACTCAAATCATTGGTTATTGTGACAGCAGCCAGCTCTATAAAAGAGCTGCTGCTGCCCAAGTATTTTGCTCTGTTCTGAAGTTACTAATAAAGAGTTGAAGTCACAGTTCGATGCCTCGTCTCCGTTCCTTGCACCCATGCTCAGGACATAACAAAACATCTTTCACCTCAGCTGAAATGGGAATCTCCTTTGTTAAAAACAGACAAGAACAATCTATACTGACTCCTGGGCATTCTTTATTCACCACAAAACAGGAGCAAATCCCTAGGCTTCCCCCTCCCGTCGAGGGGAAGTAGGAATTTATAAGGGCTGATCCAGTATTTACAATATATCTGTTAAAATAATTTTAATGTATTGATTACCTGAGACCCATTTCATTTCATTCTCTTCCCAAAGGACTGAAACCCCAGACTTAAATAAATGAAAAGTGTAGTTCCTCATCCTTAAATCTGCTTTTACAGGAGCTTTCTCCTGTCCTGAAATAACTCCCTTTCCCTCTCTAGTGTCTCTCTAAGAGGTTGTAATTGCAGAAAAGAAAAAGAAAAAAAAACTGTCAGCAGTCAGGTTTGCTATAAGTTTTGTGATGTGTGTCTGAAAGATTTATGTCCTGATTAAAAGTGCCTTGATTGAATTTTCGGATAGAAAATGGTTTTGTTCGTAAGCACATGTGCCTTTTTATCCTTTGATCCCTGCTTGGCTTTCATACTATCTGAAGATATAAAAGTTGGAGGGAAAGAGGGTGATCAGGAAAATAAAAAGTGAAGTAGGGTTATAAACAGTTAGAGATGTTAGAGACACTCAACAGATATTATTATTAAAGTGATGGATGCCAAGGTAACAGTATGTACTTATGAAAGTCTAGAACAGATTCAATGCCAAGATGACTTGGATTTTTTTTATACCTACATTTCAATGAAGGTTTTGTTTTCTTTAAATCATCAAGCATTTGTGGGAAAAATGTGAAGTGCAAAAATGAATCTTACTTGTATATTTATTTATCAAAATTTGTCTGCCAATGATGGTCAAATCTGCCACACTATCAAAAATATTGGACTATATCTAGTCTTAAGGGGTCAAGCTGTTTTCTAAAGCACCTTTAGGCCAGACAAGGAATAATGGATGGAAACTGAACAAGGAGAGATTTAACTTGGAAATAAGGAGAAATTTTCTGACAGTGAGAACAATCAACCACTGGAACAGCTTGCCTTCAGAAGTTGTGGGAGCTCCATCACTTGAGACTTTCAAGAAGAGATTAGACTGCCATTTGTCAGAAATGGTGTAGGGTCTCCTGTTTGGGTGGGGAGATTGGACTAGATGATCTACAAGATCCCTTCCAACTCTGTTAATCTAATCTAATCTAATCTAATCTAATCTAATCTAATCTAATCTAATCTAATCTAATCTAATCTAATCTAATCTAATCTAATCTAATCTAATCTAATCTAATCTAATCATATAGGTTCTACTATATACATGACCTAAAATGTACACCTAGCATCAAAAACATCATAAAAAAGCACAACAAAGAATGTTCTTTCTGCACCAACTCAGAAAGCTCAAACTGCCCAAGGAGCTACTGATATAGTTCTACAGAGGAATTATTGAGTTTATCATCTGCACCTCTATAACTGTCTGGTTTGGTTCTGCAACCCAACAGGAAAGACACAGACCAGAAGATTAGGACTGCAGAAAAAACTGCATATCAGAACAACTAGACACAAGAACAGTTTTTTCCCGAAAGCCATCACTCTGCTAAACAAATAATTCCCTCAACACTGTTCAACTATTTACAAAGTGTACATTACTATTACTGTTAATCTTCTCATCACTCCTTATCTCCCATCCCTCCCACTTGTGATTGTAGGACTGTAACTTTGTTGCTTGTATCCGTACAATTTATATTGATTGTTTCCTAGTATGATTTGATTGTACCCTATGACTATCATTAAGTATTGTACCTTATGATTCTTGACTCTTGATGAGTGTATCTTTTCTTTATGTATACTGAGAGTATTTACATCAAGACAAATTCCTTGAGTGTCCAATCACACTTGGCCAATAAAGTATTCTATTCTATTCTGTATCAATAGTCTATAATCAGATATTTGCAAAAATTTTATGGAAGATAAGCAGTAATTGTTAACAAATGCAATTTTTTTGTAAATACTTTCATGAAAGTATTAGTAGTCATTAGCATCTCTGGGAGAGCAGGGACAGAAATGACAACATTTGCATTAAAACATTACAATAAAAATTTGGTCCCTTTCAAACTTGTGTCATCACAACAAATGTAAGTTTGTTAAGGAAACTCTTGTTTCATGACATTGTACTGCAAGTGACATTATTTTGGTGAGATTCTCAGTTGGAATGGCCCCTTTAGCAGTATAAGCATCAATTATAGCTTTTTAAAAAACAAAGCAAAACAAAATTTCTAACCACAGGATTGAAAAATCACACATGTTGGTCCTGTTCATACAGCATGCTTAACCCAATCAATCCTGTCAAATGCTTCTGATTCCGTTTCCGACCAGCCATTATCATATTAATTAAACTGTAAATGTTTTTTTGTTTCTTATTAAATTTGTATCAAAATCATGAAATTTCATTTCGCCTACTTTGATCATGTCATGGGGAAAAATTCACTGGAGAAAACAGTGATGTTTGGAAGACTTAGCAGTAAAATGAAACCAGTCTGTCAAAGAACATGGTGGCTGGACACCTTCAAAGCTGATACCAGTCAGAACATAGAACAACTCAAAGTAATGCAAGATTGGAAAATATGGAGTGTCCTGGCACATAGAATTGCCAACTGAATTAGATAACATCATCATTATCAAATGTGTATGCTTCCCAACTCCCAACAACTCTTAAATCTTCAAACTTGACATAGTATTGCCATTCATGTTTTCCAATTATTTTATAAGCTCTTATACCAAAGGAGAAGTGACATGATTTGATATGACCTTCAGTCCTTTTCTCCATTAGGCAACTAGCACTTGATGTATCAAAGAAGGGGAAGAGGAAAAGCAGCACTGCTTCAAGTCACAGACTCACTTTCCAGCTGCCAATTCCAGAAAGTTGTTACCAAACTTTGCAGGAACTCCATTCCTTCCACAGTCTTGGTTTCATCAATCTATCCCCATATTCCTTCACTGCTGCTTCAATATGACTATAGAAAGCAAAAGGTAAGGGCAAACAGGAGCTGAGAAGATGCTTTTCATGGTCATATTTTGATCCCCTCCTCACATACCACAAATGCTTATAGTATTAGAAGAAAATCTGCTCTCATGATTTGAAAGTAAAGGAAAAAGCAAAGCCATAGCTGTCCTTACATACAACCAACTCCAAGGAAGGAAGATAACTAAGAACATATTCCTGTTATTTGGGGCATTCAACAAGACTGACATAGTCCTGAAAACAAAACAGCATCTCACGGGTGAAGAAAACTGTTTTCTCTGAAATAGCTTCCTTTTGGACTTTTGGGAGTCAAGAAGATCCAGCTATAAAGGGTACTGTGGAGACAACATGAAGAAAAATATGATGCCAGATTTTCCCATTTAAGGCCAGAATGCAATCTTGGAAAAATCTGATATTGTACATATTGTTGTCCTATTTCCATTCAATAGCTGTTAATTTTATACTTTTTTCAGTGGAGTAAGTGGGATTATGATACATTCCAGTTTCTAGGCTACATTTCAAGACTGAGATAATAGCAATAATGTATATCAGTAAATTAATATATATTAATGCTTTCAGAATAACAAAGTAGGAATCCAGATGAGGAGGCAGGAATATAACCTTCTCTTAGAATTATATTTAGCCATTTGATAAGTTAGGCATCTTCTATTCTGTTGATGATATTTTCTCCTATTTCCTTATGGAATATATTTTTGAAGCACTGTTTTCACTTAGATGTCAATGATCTATTGTGATCAGCAGTTAAATTATAGGAAACAAATACAAATGCTTGTTACTCTGCATGCAGATTTTCCCCCCATACAAAGTCTGATCTATGGAGTCTTTGGTGCTCTCTGAGCTTGGTTATTTATTTTTAAACATTTCATAACCAAAATATATAACAGTACACTTCATTCTGGTAATTAACATCTACAAGCCAACAACCAAGCTCAGAGAGCACAAAGGACTCCACAGTTCAACTCTGAACTACATAGAGTATATTTTCTTCAAGGACTGGATCTGATGATGAAGTTTTCTGGACAAAAAACATAGCTAATAGAGAGGGAACTCTCTGTAGCCAGCAGCTCCTATGAACTTGACTTTCATTTTGTGAGGGAGTCTAGGTTTGTATTAGAAGTAAATCTCAGTCATTTCAGTGCTCAAATGTGTATGCTGAAATCAAATTTGTTCCAGATTCCAAATATATAAAAGTTTTTGAGTCAGTATTGTATAACTATGTCTCAAATCATAGCATAACAGATTCAAAAGTAATTTTAGTAAAGGAAGACATATTTGATGGAGAGAAATGGGGCCTTATATTAGTCACAGAGGGTAGAACACCCAATTCCTTTTGAATCAATAATGAATATTTCATTGCGTTACTATCATTCAACTTGATTGGTATGTTAAAGGGACAAGAGAAATAAATGCATTCATGCAAGCTATTTCTTTACAGCACTTCTTATCACATTTCATTTTGTTCCTTATTATCTTAAGTAGTATTTTTAAGCTATTGATAAATATATACCCCTCAGATTTGTTCCTACACTTCAGAATATAATTGGATATACTTCTAAATTATGTATATTATCAAGGAACTGTACAGAACAAATAACAATAACTGGTTCTTCCATAAAGAATATTATTTTAGGACCAAGTTATGATATTAAAAATTTAAAATTAATGTAGATTTTCAAAATCATTTTCTAACACGTGTCATATTGAGAACATGGATTAGATATAAACCCAGGATGTGTTTGAAAGTAACTGTAACCACAATAAGCATATTATATAAGAAAAATGGTAACTAAACAAAATGGCTAACCTATTGTGATATATTAAAAATGTTCCTATGGAAATTTCAAATGAGGGTTTGATATCATGGCAGTATTTTAAAGATTAATATACAACCGAAATCAGAACATTCCTTTTGTGACTGATGGACAAGAAAGAGATCATGGAACTTTGTTCTTATATATGATAACAAAAATGAGACTTTGATATGCATAGTGATGGAAATATTTGAGATTAACTACAATGGAAGAATGACATTTATGGAACTGACTGGTTATTTTTTTTATTGCTGATAGAAAATCTCTTTTGTTCTTTTTGTGTGAAACAAAAAGAATGAAATTAAGATATACAGGTTCAATGATTGAAAAATAGTATATAATGGAAAAAATGAAAGTTATGTTATAACCTTAAAGTAAGAGGTCAATTAAAATTTATACTTCTACCTGTTACAGAAAAAAATCTGAAATCATTCCTTTGCATTTCTTTTCTTTTTTATAGCACTTTTAGTTTTGCTTTCATTTTCTTTCTTATCTATTTTTTGTATTTTCTATTTAAAATATTAGGCATTTTTAACTTATCAAGTTTTAAAAAAAATCTAATAGATTTTTTTTTTTAAAAAAAGGAAACAAGTCACAAAACTAATAATTTCATGTGCTAAAAAAACAGAATAGTCCCAAGAGAATATGGAGTGGTAACAATAATCCAGTTTTAAGAGGAAAAACAAGTGTATCAAGGTTTAGCTTTTTTAGATCTGATTTTTTGACAGCATATATCTATGGGTAGAAAATATTCTCTCACCACTTGAAAATAGCACTAGGTCGTAATTGCTATGCAAACTTTCACACCTCTTCAAAGCACCTTTAGGCACAACTGCACTTCTAACTATTGAGATGTAATGCTTCCTTCAGAATCTTCATTTGCTAAAACTGTCTTCTGTGCATTCTTCTGTTGAATAAGTGCACGCATTGAAGAACATAAGAACTCAATCAAAAAAGAAGAACCAACCTCTTCCCTGGGCCAACATCACAAAGCCACAGGACATGAGATTGACTTTAAAAATACCAGAACTATCGCCAAAACCGAACACTTCAACAACAGAATAATCAGAGAAGCCATAGAGATAGAAAAACGCCCACACAGCATGAACAAATGAGATGACACCTCCCGCCTACCAGCTATTTGGAAACCCGCCCTCATGAACATGATACCTAACATGAAGAATGACACCAGACCCACACCCACGAGGGCCACACAAGATGCCACCACCATACTTCCACATAGAAAGCAGACTCACACCCACACAGAAGATGAGACACGATCACGGACCAGAAGCCACACTGCAGCTGCATCACTACCCGCTTCAAACCCCTCCAAGCCATACATGAAGTGAACTGACCCCCATCATGAAGATGCGGCATGACCACGAACGTGAAGCCAAATAGCAGGATCACAGCTCACCAGCTCAAATCCCCCAGCAACTAAGACTAACCTGAGCTCAACCAAGCCCCCACCTGAGCAGAACACACCTCCAGACAATCAGAACATGGCCAACCCCCCAACCGATCAGAACACAGCCAACCCCCCAACCAATCAGAACACACCCAATCAGAACACAGCCAAGCCCGCACCCAAT